>PQWD01000092.1:24652-94776 GCA_019425675.1 Leucinodes orbonalis
GTCGAAATCTGCCAGCCATTTTCATATTACCCGGAACAAACAGCAGGCAAACAGACAAAAAATGTGCCGTTTTTTTTATTGAACAGGAGTATCATGTAATATGCATGAAGAAAAAAATGGTTATATCAATATTACGAGTACAAACAGACAATCCAATTTATGTATAGAAAATTAAATTTGTACTTTTAACCTCGGCGGGAGCAAAGACGTATAATGAGGTCAAAGTAAAAGATTTTTAAATTTCTTTATGCCATATGTACACAATACAAAATCATTGTAGTGTCAACCTATATGCATGAATTTGATAACATATTTTTCTTTTTCGTTAAAATTTGCGGGTATTGTTTATTTCTAAATATAAATAAAAAAAAAATTATAAAGGTGGGCCATAGTTGTTACAACTTCGGAGCACCAAGTATCCATGCGTGGCGATAACACTTACCATTATGTGAATCGTATTCTAGTTTACTTGCATGACATACCTTTTTAGGGTTCCGTAGCCAAATGGCAAAAAACGGAACTCTTATAGATTCGTCAAGTCTGTCTGTCTGTCCGTCCGTCCGTATGTTACAACCTTTTTTCTCCGAAACTATAAACACTACACTATTCAAACTTTGTAAGTATATGTATTCTGTGAACCGCTATTAGGTTTTGATAAGAAACTTGAAAAAAAAAATTATATTTTGGGTTTCCCCATACATTGAACTGAAACTCAAACATTATTTTTTCATCGTACCCCCCCGTGGTGAGTATCAATGTGTAAAGCTTGAAAAATGATAAAGAGGTTTCTTATATCATTTTTTAGTAATAGTTTGCGCGAGAGACACTTCCAAAGTTGAAAAAATTGTGACCCCCCCTCTAATTTCTAAACTAAGGGGTTGATAAAATCAAAAAATATATATGATGTACATTACCATAAAATGTAACAACGAAATTTAGTTTGAACGATTTCTGGTGTGTAGTTTTTTTTATACGTCATAAACGGTGAACCACTATTTTTTCATATTATATTAAAGCTGTGGTAGGTGCCTAAGTAAATAAAAAATACTTTAAAACTAAAATACGTTACTTGCTGCTGCGGAACCCTCCATGGGCGAGTCCGACTCGCGCTTGGCCAATTTTATTATTTCATAACTTGTTACAGAGTTGTCTTTAGGTAAAGTGCCTTTTTCGAAGGTTTCAAGACTTACTAAACTAAACGGTTCAAGACCAAAGGACGGTTTTTTCCTAATTATCATATTGCAACAATAGCTTTTGTTATGGTAAATATATATACTTTTTTAATAATGCATGTAGTTTAGACACACAGGTTAAGCGTAATGTTCCGGGATGAGGGCACTGTAGCTAGTGAAATTACCGCGTATAAGAGATCTACCATCTTTGTCGTAGGGCATTGTTGGCGAAATAATGACTACGTACTGTTATTCATTTCCTTTAACACTGCTTCTGTCATGGTCAGGCGTATCACTTACCACCAGGCGAGCAAACTCACCGTCCCGTTCACTTTATAATATTAAAAGAAGACCGATGGAATTGGATGTTATAAGGAGGGGCTATGTTCAGCAGTGGACATCATATGGCTGATATGATGATAATTCTAAAGTTCGCTCACCTGATGGTAAGTGATACGCCTGACCATGACACCGTGGCATTCAAGGAGACCAACATTTGTTATTATTCTCCATTAATGCCGCACTGCGCCTGTTACCTGAGACAGAGACCCGAGAGGTCTCTTAAACCCGGTAATTTTACTAGCTCTGAAGCTATCTGCATCCAGCGGCGACCCGTAACCTTCCTAAGGATCAATGAATGATATAAAAAAGCAGAAAAGAGGCTCACCTGTCCTCCGGGTTGAGCATCAGCACCAGACTGGTGGCGACCAGCAGGGAACCCACGTTGCACGCGGCCAACGCGCACATGCCACCCTTGTGCCCGCCCTGCAACACCGGACAAAATACATATTACAATTGCATTTATCATAAACTAGCTTTTGCCCGCGGCTTCGCTCGCATTAAATTCGGGATAACACGGTACTTCATTTATCACTATACATAGGATTTCCCCTCCCTCCAACTTTAAAGGTTTCGGGGTCAATTTCAGAATTTTTTATTAGCAAAAAATATGTTATAGTGAGCTAACCTTAAAAGATAGACATATGCTGTCGCGGACTTTTTTGTAGACCTTTAAAAGCAGAACAATACTCTCATACATGACTTTTGTGTAACTTTAACCGTTTACGCAGCGTACGCAGCGGAAGCTCCAAGTATGAAAATACCCCCGATTTTGAAACATTTTTCATTACTGCTCCGCTTCTATTACTCGTAGCGTATATAGCCTATAGCCTTCCTCGATAAATAAGCTATCTAACACTGAAAGAATTATTCAAATCAAACCAGTAATTCCTGAGATTAGCGCGTTCAAACAAACAAACAAACTCTTCAGCTTTATGTATTAGTATAGATATATAGATAAGACAGCATCCTTGATGCGCAGAGTCGGGGTTAGTCCCAACGACATTCCTTCAAATTATTGCCAATAGGTAAACTCTCCAATATGGAAGTGTTTTGTGGACCGAGTAACATCCAGGTCTCAACACCGGATGGTCACTAATAGAACTAAATTTTTATTTATTCTTATTTTTTACTAAACCATTTTAATTTTTTATTTTATTTGTGTCTTATTAACAATTCTATGGATTAAGTTGTCTGCAATAAAGAAGTTTAATTTAATTTATTTTTATTTATTTATGGTACACAAATAGAATACAGTCTCTACATCATCATCAGCTTATTATACATGTGGATGTATAATGAGCTGATGATGTGGACCGAGGGGCACGTGCCTACCCGTATAGGGTGATTAGGCCTTAGTCGTCCACGCGGGCCCAGTGCGGGTTGGACGACTTCACGCACAACCCTTGAACCTCTTCGCAGGCGTGCGCAGGTTTCTTCACGATGTTTTGTTTCATCCTAAGAGCGTCGTATACACGTATATAATTTCAAAAATTCGAAAAGGATTTGGTACGTGGTGGGATTAACATCTGTCTTTACATGTAGCAAATAAAATAGCAGTATACTGATCGGACTGCAGCCCAAAAATAACATCACAGCATGATTATAGGACTTAACAATAAAGCTACAGAAATACAGGTTTTTACCTGAGTACCAACAAACCAATTGTGACTAAAGCCTAAACTTATCTCAGGCGTTAAGGCTGAGGAGAAAGTGTAGGACAGCAGACTCGACCACTCATACCATGCTTCACAGAAACAAGGGCGTTTTGTCCTTTCCCTTGCCAGTATTTGCATTTCCCTTTAAGTTATTAAAGGTAGGCAAGGCACACGAGAGTCCTACCAAGTAACAAGTGTCTATGGATAGAGATGCCATTCCTATCAGGTAAATCTGCTTGTAACGTATGCCCCAGAACCGATGGCCGTTGAAGTAGACATGGCCTGGAGTGAGCAGCGCGTCTTGGCACATAGGGTGTTAATCCAGGGTGACAGATAAGGTAATTTTGTGATTACTGCCTTGCTAATAATATTGTGCCGCGTGGCATTAATAAAAGACATACCATTGGTTCGCAATCCCTGACCCAGACCAACCATCAAAGTAAATGAACAATAGCAAACCATTATAGTACAATTCATGAAAGATGACCTTAAATGGCGGACTTCAGCGTAAGATTAAGACTATTTTACTGATAATAAGACAACAGAATCATTGAATATGGAACAATGACATGAGCGTAAACAAAACACAAGAATTTCTGCCGTGTCGCCGCCACCGCACTTCTAAAGGTACCTAAAAATTACATCAGAAGTGATCATCTTTCGTGAAATGTACTATACACACCTGACAATGTGAGATCAAATGATGTAAACAAGTTAAAATTATCAGTTACACCTGAGTGGAGTGAGTCATTAACACTTGGATATCTATAAACGAGAATGCCTTAGTAGTGATGCATTGTTGGAAATCAGTCATTGTCTTGTTTAATTGTTTTAAAATCGCTTGTCTAGAACAATTATTAAATACAACATTTATAATTAATTTGTGATTTACATCATACTTTCATGATTCGTCATATCTCTCTCCTCTTCAACTTATTGAAGTCCACTGCTGGTTATACGTCCCCTTTTCTGCGCCAGATATCCCGGACCTCTGCTTTTCTCAACCAGCCTCCACTAGCGAATCTCTCAAGTCGCGCCGTGGGTGTCTACGCTACTCCTGCCAAGATGTAGTCCCATCTAGAAACTTGTCTGCTCCAAAAGCCAAGCCCGTAATTTGTAAAATGGGGCCGATAGAATGGTTACATCCTTTTCATTGCTATACTTATTTGATGACCCCCTTAAGTGGAATGGTTGAAACGTCGGCTACTACACCTAGGGGTTCCGGGATCGATCTTTGGGTAGTACACACATGAGTGCATGAACATGTCTGTTTATATTGGTCTGGGTGTGTTCTATATGTCTATGTTTATAAAAAAGTATTTTAGCATATTTATCCATTGCTTAGTACCCATATCACAGGCTAAATGCTTAGTTTGGGACTAGATGGCAGAGTGATTGTCTATTGTTACGTTGTTTAGTGTGCTCTCACTTTCACCTTTTTATAACATTTCCACGAAAAATAAATACATATTTAAGTCATGAATTTTAGTAAACAAAATCATTATAATCGAATCACCATAATCATTACCCACACACATGTAATAAAATAAATCAGTGCAGTAATGACACACAATGATAAATATAATGTTTTATTAATTGCAATAGATGGCTATGGCTTAAAAGGTAAACTTCCAAAATATGTATGGTTTTCCCAACCTTGAACAAAGCTAGCAAGTGTTTTGAGTATTTAACTATTGGGAACTTATTTCTTACTTTAAGGGTGAGACATTCATCTTCCCTCCACTGAGAATGGTGGGCATCTGTGGTATTATCGCCGCCATCATCAACCTATTCTCTAAAAGATACAAAGTACTGGACCTGTGTCCAACCATGGACTGCAATAGGTTATATCTAGGGATCGAGAGAGAAAGGACCCACACAACTCACTGTATGGCATTTCTTTTTTTATGCATTGAAAAAGCAAGGAATTAAATGTTACCTAATGATAAAAACAAGTATGTAGTAAAGTGTATTACTAAAAGTTACATATATTCAAATAAGATTCTTATAAGAAAATCCTGCCATTTTTGAGACTGCCAGAAAAATTTAGTGCAAAATTACTTCTATCAACTTCTCATAATTTTGAGTCCATTAACATAATTCAAATTATATTTCCTACACAGTAACACCTTCAATTTGCTGATGTAATACTGATTACACCACACAAGATGCTGATAATGGCATACTTTTATAAGTAGCACTTAAAGAGTCACTAGCTACATTACATGGACTTACTGAGTTATGTTTTTCTATGGTAGTATGGCAGTAGGAAAGTAATAAATTCTGTAACACAACCCTTATAGTGTAATGGTCGTAAGGTCGGCTACAACTCTACAGGTTCCAAGTTCGATCCCAGGGCAGTACAAACATTTGTGTGCAAGGACATGTCTGTTTGTAATGGTCTGGGTGTTTCTATGTAGAATATGTATGTATTTACAAATAAAAACTGTAAATAAGTATGTTTATCAGTTGTTTAGTATACTAACTACAAGCTACTTGCTTAATATGGGGCTAGATGGCGCTGTGTGAGTGTCAGAGGATATTTTATTAAAATTATATAAAGTCATAGGTTACCTACAGTGTCAACAGAGCATCACATGCATTTTAGAAAATATATCAGTGTACACAATGCAATGGGTCACTATAGAATTGAGCACAATTGATAACTATTCAGAGGTCAAATTGATTGAGTGCTCTGTGTCCAGTGCAGGATAGAAATGCTTATAAACACCTACTTGTTTTCAACATTGAATAATATTTTAGATTATTTTAAATCTACTATATTAACAAAAAAATAATTTAGAATATTCTTGTCTATTTCTTTTTTCTAATAATCACTGTCATTGTGATTTAACAAATTCATATGTTAAAATTTTTATTCTATTTTTTATGCTTGTGAAGCTTGCTAAGTACTTATTAAATATATTTAACCCCAGTTAGAAAACTTAAGCAATTATTAAAAATATATTTTGAGAAATGAAATGAAAATGTGAAGATTTAAAAGCAAATATTTGAACAACTCCCTTTGTTCAAACAAAAATAAAAGAAAACAAAGATATCAATCGAAAATTATAAATGTGACGACACAAATAACAAAAAACTATTTAATAAATGCCCTAAGATCAGTCACATCAATAACATTATTGTATTAAAGAATTTGCAAAAGTAGTAAATATACGATAGTTTGAAAATAAATTTTAAATAATTAATTTACAAAGTAAGCTTACCTTGCAAATACCTGGTTCCATTATTACAGGTAAACACTTCACTACAATAAAGTTAATATTTAAAACATAGTGCTCTAGAACTACAAACAACTCAAATTAGATTATATTATTTTGGAATATATTTTTACAATGCAAAAACCATACACCAATAAATTTTCAATTTTTAAAGAACTGTCAAATGTCAAAGTTAACTACTGTCAGAGACTTGACTTGTCGCTGCAATGGCCTTACTGGAGTGAGTTTAAAAAGTTTCAAACTAAAAGTTTAAAACAAAAGCTAAAGCTTGATGTACAATAATTTCTGCAAGCGATACGCAAACTAAATAAAAAAGGGTTTTATTTTGTGATTAACTTTTTACAATTTATTAAAATAATGTTTTATACATTCATTTCTTTGATTGTCATTTTTATATTTTTCTACCCTACTCTGCAATTACTTAAAAGTTAGCTTTTGTAAGATTCAATACCAAAAATCAAAGATTGAAATTAATAAAAAAACTCGTAGATTCCAATTTATTTTATAATTATGGAAGTTGACGGTGTTGGGGTAAGTTTTATGTCTGTACTTCTTGTTTTCTTACCTATAAACTTATTTTTATGCTAATGATTGTAAAACTTACTTCTACTTAGTAGAACACTGATCAATCTCAGTCAAATAAATACCCTTCAGCTAGAATCAAAATTAAATTAAACGTAATAATAAATAATGGTTTCAGATTCAAATTCTCCAAAGTTCCAAACATGTAGTGTGAACATAATACATTACCCATCAAATACTTATATCTTAATATTCTAAAATGGATTTTGGTTTACAATTCTATCAATGTTGTTGCTGTCACTGTGTTCTTATAAAAGTTATTGAAATTTTATTTTTGTTTAGGAAGTTAAACGGCATAGCAGCTTTACAAGTCCAAACATAAAACGACCTACTGTATCTAAAAGAGTCGGAAGAGAGCGGTGCCATAGCTACCATTCGGCTACTCCTGAAAAGAAGCCTTTTTCGTCTCGGCCATCTGACAATCGGTTAGGTGTACCAAAAGTAAGATGTCAATAACCCGAACAATATCTCTACATTTATATTATTTAGAACTTCATTCTTATTTAGGAATTTATTATTATAAAAATATCGTTATGGCGTAATTTATCGCACCAAATTGCTTTTTTTGTGTACTCTTTTCTTTACATTATTTTATCAGTAAATCTAACGAGAAATGCAATCACAATATAGGGCGATATTATTAGGCTGTGTGTACATAATGTACTTTTATACAAAATTTTGAAGTCGGGAACGCGGTGCAAAATGACTTATTTTGACATTTCATTGACATTTAAAAGATGCGTTCATAAGATTTTAATTGTCAAATTTATATAAATATTTATTTCATTTTATTGATTTAATTAATAAGCTTGATAAGAAACTTATCTTCGATAAAAACAATTATAAGTTGATATTATTTATTCAAGACAATGTTTTCTAGATTAAACTAAAAACATTTTAATCAGTAAATGTAGTTGCTGTAGGCATTACCAAATATGGAGTTCGGTCGTTTTCCCAACCGTCCTCCCTTCAATCCTTAGTAGCTCTCAATTTTATTTTCTAAATAATATTGTGGTAAATTTCAAATGAAGTTATTGCATTTTCTAGTGTAAATATAATTAATTCTTCTAATAAATAAAAGTGAGTTAAGTTATATACTTAGAATCATGTCAAAATATAGGTCAAAGTGTTGTATAGGTTATGTTAGAAGCAATAATTTGGATAAATGATTATTGTTTATTGTTTTGTTATTAACTTTAAGCATTTTCGTATTTCAGATGTCGTTTAGAGTTGTGCGTAGTTCTAAATTCCGCCACGTTTACGGGCAGGCCCTCAAACGTGAACAGTGTTATGATAATATTAGAGTATCCAAAAGTTCATGGGATTCAACATTTTGTGCCGTGAATCCCAAGTTTTTGGCCATCATCGTCGAGTCAGCGGGTGGAGGCGCCTTCATAGTCCTTCCACACAATAAAGGTATGCATTTTAACTATTCTATTCTAAATAAATAAATAATCTTTGATGACACAATTTTTCTGATTTTTTTTAAGAGAATATTGTTGACAGTTTTCTTCAGACATACAAGATTTTAAGTTATACTTGATAAATTATGGTCAAGTTAACTTGTTATTGATGACAGATCTGTAAGAATGTAGTAACTTTTCCTGCTCACATCAATAATTGTTGTATCAAACAAGTCCCTTTAACCTGTTAAAGGGACTTGTTTACACAACACAACAATAGTACAATTACCTGTAATTAGTAAAACAATTTTAAAACTTATTAACATAATCAGATTAAATTAAAAACCATCTATAACAAAAATGTAATCAACTGTTGTCAATATCAAAGTGATTTTCTTAATTCACAGCAGTCTTAGTTTTTTACTGATATTTTTAATTACATTTAATTAACTGCATGGACTATATCAAAGCACCAATCAATCATATCAAATTAAATGAATGTGTAAATAAAAATTCTTATATCATATTTTTTTTTGTATGAACTTGAGCATTAAAACTAGTGTACAAAAGTGTTTGCTTGTACAGTCACTGCTCAAGTAACACCTTTTAAGTACTATGTATTGCAGTTATTTAACTGTATCACGTAAACTAAAAATGGTATTTTTACGAATAATCAATTTCAGGAGTAAAAATTGATAGAGCACTTTGTTGATATAGTTTTAAGGTAGGTAATGGTTAATCCTTCTGAAATATAAGTCCCAATTAAATTTGAGTGGATAACACATTTCCATTTGTCAATATTACCATATACTATAAGGTAGACCACCTTTTTCCTGACTTGAATCAAATAAAACTACTTCTTGCAAGTAAAAATCTACGAATTGTATAATTGTAATTGATATTTACCTTTACCATAAGGGTGTCAGATAGCGATCATTTTGAAAAGACATTGGTACGTGGCGGGATTTTAACCTGCGCCCTCCCAGTCGGAAGGCAATAGTACACACCATTGAGCCACCTCTGCTCTGTATTTTTTTTATTCATGATGGGCTTGCTCTTGAGCACAGACTATGCTAGTGGTAGAGACGTGCTCTTAGATGGAGCGAGCTTGCCCAGAAAAAGCCTATTCACTCGTTTTTTGAATGCCACGGGTTTGTATGTGGCCAGAAACACAGACGCAGGCAGGTCATTCCATTCCTTTGCAGTACTCATAATGAAATTAGACGCGAAACACTTAGTCTGAATACGGGAAACATCAACAACAAATGGTTGAAAATTTGCAGTGCGCCTTGATGACCTGTGGTGAAAAGGAGCCGATGGGATCTAATTTACTTTAATTATCATTATCATTACAACCTAGAACATTCTCTGCTAAATGAAGGTCCCTAATGATTTCCATGCGGACCGATCCCATGCAGTAGACATCCATCTGCTACCCACCACCTTAACTAGGTCATCATTTACTTCGATTAATTTGTATAAATTGGAGACATATATGTGATTATAAAATTATGTGCTCTTATCGCCTATTAACCAATCTGTCCAAATAAAAGCAGCGACATGTAAACTATGGAACTAGTGGCAAGATATCGTATTTTGACCCCTAGTATTTAACATCCTGCGTTATCTATACACAGTGGTGGGTTGTTTGTCACGAAAATTATCAATTGAACAATGCGCCCGGCGATAGATGGCGCTATTGTGCAACCGATACGGGAGACAATGCTCACCGCCAGGGTTGCCAGGCGTTTCTCTTTTTTTTTTTCAAACGTGAACTGGACGGTCATTTTGCTCACCTGGTGGTAAGTGATACACCAGACCATTACATTAGATGCGGTGTTATTGGGAAATTAATAACAATAGGTAGTCTTTAAGTTTACTAGTACTCTGCGCCCGACCGAGACGACAGATGTTAGGTCTCTTATACCCGGTAATTTTACTAGCTACAGTGCCCTCATCCTGAAACAAAACACTTCTATTTCACGGGATGATATCTGGCACTACGGTACCTACCTTGACGACTCAGTACCGAGTCTACTACGTCCGGACAAAGCCGCAGATCAGGCTTTTTGATTGCCTGTCCAAATTTGTCCGGCATTTAAAACTTAACCCTTTAACCGCTGCTGACAAATATATCCAATTGATTTTCTATTGTGTCTGGAATCCTGGCTGTTAAAGGGTTAATCATTTGTGTCAGAACATTTTATACAATGCAGGTATTTTTGCTTATTGTAAGGCCGGATTTGCAGATCTGCCTGGTTATTGGGTATGACCACCTGGCAAGTGGCAACCCTGCTCGCCGCGGTAGCGACAATGGACGGTAAAGCTCGGTTTACAAGCCGAGCAATGTTAGTAAATAAACTGATGGCTGGGCAGGGCTTGATTATAATTAATACAGTTCTGAACGAATGCCTCCCCTAATGATTTCCATGTGGATCGATCCCTGGCAGTCGGCATCCATCAGCTACATCATCCTCGGCCGCGTCATCATTTACCATCAGGTGAGATGGCGGTCAAATGTCTTCCTATAGATGATAAAAAAAACATCAAGGCATCCCAGTTTTCGGCCACATCTGGATTGCTGGAAGACCAAAATTTGAATCTGATGATGATTATGATTACATCTGTCAGCCACATGATGGTCACTGAACCAAATAAATATCCACTGACATTCACACAGCGCCATCTAGACCCATGTTAAGCGTGAACCCTGTGTTATGGGTACTAAACAACGGATAAACATACTTATATACATTTTTTTTTGTAAATGTATACATATTATACATATAAACACCCAGACCATTACAAACAAATATGTTTGTACTGCCCGGGGATCGAACCCGGAACCCTTGGTGTTGTAGTCGACGTCTCATCGCAACATCAAATGGGTCGTCAAATAACTTCCACTCCCACCGTTTAAAAGCTGTGTCCAGAATTGAATAGTGTTTTTGCCATTGGTATTGCCCTACACACATTTAGGCACATGTGAGATAATAAATCCATAAATATCCAAGGGCATACACATGCATGCATCCATAGCGCCATTCAGTCCCAAGTTGAGCGGGAAACTTGTAGAATAGGTGCCTACTAAACGACGGCTAAGCATACTTATATGCTCTTTTAGTAATATACATAGAAACACTCAAACCAATACACAACATACATTCATGCACTCAAATGTTTGTACTGCCCAGGAATCGAACCCGTAACCCTTGGTGTAGTAGTCTCTGAACCATTACACCATATGAGTCGTAAAGATAATGGTGAGAATGTTTCCGTGGTTACTCAGCACTGGGCAGACGGCAATGTTACGTCAATTATGTTAAAAAGTAAAGATTCGTGATATGCTCACAAAACAATCGAAAATCAAGTGTTCCGAATGCGGCGACAGCACACATACATTTCGAATGAGCGTACATTTACCTAAACAAAAGAGTACAAACTGTACTCTCTTCGGCGGTTGTTTATTGAGGCACGGTTGGCGTATCTACCTTTATATATACAAAATATCATTGTGTTACGTAATACGTTTTTAATTGAGCACCGGCTCGGATGCGTCATTTTCACAAAACTGGGCCACTCGTGAGAGACGTTTGTACGCGTGGGTCTCTCTATTTCTATAATTCTACAGGAGATAGGTCAGGCAGAATTAATTGAGAAGAACTGTATAAAAACGCGTATATAAATAAGATGACCTATTTGGTGTAATTTATTGACAAGTTAGCTTTTTTTAACTACTGCTGCCACCGATAGCCACCACAGCTTCAACGGTGACGAGCGCAGATGGCTCTCAGCCTTAAACATTCACGTGACGAGCTAAAGGGCGCCCCAGAGACTTGACTAGAGTCCACTAGTTGTCAAGTCAGCTTCTGTCACACCTTGAATGAAACTATATAGGCAAATATTGGAATTCAATTGTCACTATCAGTAGATCCCGTCCATCATGACGTCCAAAATGAACAACAAAAAACAAAATTTCATCTTTACCACCTAATGTAATTAAACCCATTGTACAATGCGAAAGTCGTATTGTATTGCCATGGGCGACGAAATTGTGGAATATCTTGCTGTCGGAAATATTGTTTGAGCCATACGAGCTGGCGTCAATAAAAAACAGCGTACTGCCTTTTAAAATAGACAATAGACAGAGAGATAGATAGAGAGGTCGGCCGCAACACCAGGGGTTCCGGGTTCGATCCCCGGGCAGTACAAACATTTGTGTGCATGAACATCTCTGTTTGTAATGGTCTGGGTGTTTTCTATGTTAATATGTATGTATTTAAAAAAATATTATAAGTATGTTTATCAGTTGTTTTAGTACCATAAACAGGCTTCACGCTTAACTTGGGCAGATGGCGCTGTGTGAATGTCAGTGGATATTTATTATTATTTATTTATAATCTATGTTTGAAGCAATCATCCGTGTACTAGAAATGTACGTCCAGGTATAGTTTTAAACGTAGTATATATTACATAGCCGTTTCTAATATAACGAGCTCATCGAGGCGTATATAATTGTAACCAGGAAACGAGTAAATAGTAACAATTTCATATTATTATATAATTTGCAAATACATAATTACGAGTAACACACATGCTACATCACATATGTTAAATGCGTATGTCGTTGTTGGTACTAAAACCGGGTAAATGATAAACAATACGTGGCAGGATTCGAACCTGCACCCTCCCGATCAGGAGGGAACGGTCCACACCATGGAGCAACCGACGTTCAATTGTGACTACGGATTGGTGGTGCTAAAACTACCATACTAGAGAATTGTTACCGACCGCGACCGATGGCTAACGTGCCCTCTTCGTAGCACGGAAATCCTCTCTTTTCAGAAAATCAGGTGATTCAGAACACGCTAGGTGCTATAATGGCCAGTGCAGTGCACATAGATTATGACTAGGGTAGGCAAAGTGAGTGACACTAATCGTAAAAACAATAAATTATTTACATTTTTGTCATTTGAGTACTGTTAATGACAGCAGATCGCCTGTGGTTTCAAATCTTTAAAATGTAGACGATTTTCCGGGTGTCTGGACGTACAGGGTATGCACTGTTTATTTGCATATTTAAGTGCAACGCCGCTGATAATGGCGGGAAAATGAGATTGATGTTTCTATTACGACGACTTACACGGTCTTATTACTAAAAATAAAAAAAACATTTTCGTTATCAGTACCATTCTTGTTATCTAGAGTGCTTACGATAACCATCTCAGTGCGGTATGTTAACGTAAAGTTGCTCCAACTGATAAGAGATCAATAAGGGGAATTAACTTTTTTTTATGTTATTAGTGTACAGGACGGTCTGGACGCTCACCTGATGGTAAGTGATACGCCAGACCATGACAGAGCGGCATTAAAGGATACCAACAACTGATAGACAGTTATTGCTGCGCCCGTCACCCGAGACAACAGATGTTAGGTCTCTATACCCGGTAATTTCACTAGCTACAGTGCCCTCATCCGAAACACAAAAGTGCATAACACTCCTGTTTCACGGGATGATATCTGGCACTGCGGTGGTACCTACCTAGACGACTCAGTATCGAGTCTACCACCTAGTCGGCTGTTTTTGCCAAGGGGGGTCTAATGGTGGAGTGCGGCGTGAATTTCCATTCCCGAAACCGCTGATGGCATCTATGGTCTTTAGCTTACTGTACTAGTAAACAGCGCAGTGGGCTCGAATGTCACCTACGGAGACTTGGAATAGAGACTACCTAGTATACTTTCGGGAAATAAAGCGCACACCGCGCTTTCTATATATAGCGGTGATGTTTTCACTGAAAATGTTTATTGACATTCCACAATTTTATAGCTTCCAGAAAATAGCTCGGTTGGCATATCCGGAGTGGTTGCGTGCCCTTTGATGGTGGAATGTCAAATGTAAGGTTAAGAGCGGTTAAGAATTATCTTGGCAGGTATCAGTGGGGTTACTGCCATCTGAAAACAGTATTATTATAATGATACGTCAGCATGTATGTACCAGGAAAGGCGAAGTTATATCATCAGGAATCCAAACACAATAGAATATCTAATGTTTCCGACTAGTATTGTTATGTCGAATACTAAATCTCCGTAGAACATCGTGCCTTTCTAGGCACAGCCTCACTTTAGTTTTCATATATATAAAATGTGAAAGTGGTGTTTGTTCGTCTGTCACGGCAAAAGAATATACTAGTAGATGTGATATTTTTTATGTAGAGGTCTTATTATAACTCCCCACATCTCTAAATGAAGGCTGGACGTGGAACTTGAGTATGTATTGAGTATTTCGCAATTTTTGGGTAGAAATGGGTTAAGAGATACTAATTTTGAGAAATGGCGGTAACCCTCCAGGAATGTGGGATCGTGCTACCCCGAATTTAACGCGAGCGAAACCGCGGGCAAAACTTAGTAGGTGTATAAAGCCAAGGCGGGCGCCGTGGTCTGCAAGGCGTCTGCTCATTATCAATTGTGCCGTTACGCCGTAGATATCCCGTGTCCTTGCCTATATTCGCTGGCTAAATATAGATTGCGCGCTAAAATTGCCGGCTTCCAGTCGCCGGCTTGTCTCTGGTCATTGGATGTAATGCGTCGGAACTGGAGCTTTTTTTGGTACTGCTGTTGGCCGCAGATGACTTTAACAGCTGATTCCCACTTGTGGGCTGAGAGCCATCTGCACTTGCCAATTGTCGGGTTAAGCTGTGAAGGCCACCTGCGACCAACAATGACTAAAAAAAACAGAAAAAAGCTGATTCCCATTTGTCGGATGTCGAATCCGTATAATCGGAGGCTTCTGTGGCAGAGTATATTATATGAAGCTATTGACACGTGTCGGAAACCGATTTAATCGGCGCCTATATAAAATTGGTTTTCCGCATACGGATCCAATACACGATGGCTCTCAACCTTATAAAATGGCTTTTCTAAAAATCGTTTTTCTTTGGTTAGTGCAATATGTAACAATTCATTTGGGAGTTTCAAGAATCAGCAAGTTGAAGTGGCAGTGGACCACGTATGTCACAGAACCGATGGCCAATACCTATTCGCGTAGCCGGCGTTTCCGGGCCGCTTTTCTCCCCAAACAATGTTAGGCTACCTAGCCTTCCCCGCAACGCCCTAAGCCGAGGTTCGAGTCCCACCAAAATAAAAACCCGATGTCCATTGGAGCAAACGAGTTCTGGAGTGGAGACCGCGTCTTGGCAAGCGTCTGCCCATAAGTAGGAATATCACTAAGCAATATCATAAACGGAAAAGGCTAAAGAATATGAATCTTAAGAAGCAAGTGCGATATACACAGACATCCGAATGTACAATTAGACTGGACAAGCCGCCAAGTTTATATGCAGTCCCAGTGTCGCAATTTCGTTTCGGTTTTTACCTGTGAAAAATTATTATATTTCTTGGTAAATTTACTGATTCATTGCGATGATGACATGTTACAATTGCACAGGATGGCATTTTGAAAAAAAAAACGGTAATTTCTTCTAATATTCGTGCGTCTTGACTCGTCTCACAGAGCGTAAACTGGCAGCCAGTGTATGCTCGTTGAGCTTACATTTGTCGCACTTTAAACGCGGCTTGTCCCATCTCCTGTATTGGGAAATCTGTGGCGATATATAAAGAGTGGTAAACAAATTCATCAATCTATATGTAGTTTCACATTCTAACACATGATGACTACTAGTCATTACAATTTATGAGACAAACATTTAACGAGTCCGCTAGATGTGTGTGCCACAAAGAAATCACGGCCAAATATGTATACGATGATTTCGCACCTTTCATACTATAGGGGCACATATCAAAAAATAGTTTAACTTATAAACGGGTTCAAAATCCACATATCTACATGACACTCTTGAAAGAAAGAGTCAGAATGTGCAATAAAGCCGTGAAAACTTAGTTTATGCCTTTTTCATACTTCTTTAAAGTGGCATATTATTATAATGCTGGAATAAACTCAATATGCGATAAGTAATTCTTAACTAACGGGCATACTCTTATAATATTCTCTCTCTCTCTCTCTCAAATAAATGTTTTAATTTATTTATGACTTATTTTGTGAGAACAGAAGCGCTCAAGAATCTTCAAACGCGTTTTCCCAACAATCATGTTTTTTTGAATTTATGTACCCTATATATGAAAGGTGCGATTTGTTTATTATGGTATTGTATCGAATGATTTTGATGATACACAAATGTACTTGGTGAAGTTGGAAGGAGACACCGGGGGACTGGGATATCTGGCGCAAAATGGGGTAGACGTATGTCCAGCAGTGGACTGCGACAGGTTAAATAGAATTAAGAGGACGATTTATATAATGTCGTAGACATTGTTAAATTAATGTATCCAAATTTTTCAAGGTTATACTGAATCATACGTCGATTCGATTATACGAACTGGTGTAATCGTTGTGATGTTGGCTACTACACCAAGGATTCCGGGTTCGATCCCGTGCAGTGCACAAACATTTGTGTGCATCTAAAGGTCAAAGTGAACTGTTGCTATACATAATAAAGTGCTAGGCATTGTACGGTGAAATAGGAGTGTTTGCACTTTTGTGGTTCAGGATGAGGACCAGTGCCCTCATTCCGAAACTGGTAAAATTACCGGGTATGAGAGACCTGAAATCTGTTCTCTCGGGTGACGGGCGCAGGGCAGTGTTAACCTACTATGTTTAATTTCCTTGAACACTATATCTATCATGGTCAGGCGTATCACTTACAACCAGGTGAGCGAACTGACCGTTCCGGTAACTTATGTCATCAAAAATTAAAAAAGAATTATTTATAACACAAGTCACATTTACTATATTGACAGTATTAATCTCATCCTGTTAAGCTTTTATTACATTGTATTAGGATGAGACCGCTGTTATAAAAATAAGTGTATTTATAAAATAAATAATAAGATCGATTGATCCCTTGTTCAGTACCCATAATACAAGTCTCATTGCTTAAATAAGCCTGTGTGAATGTCTTATTTATTGAATTCTAATGAAAATTTGCACTTCACCCAACGCGGAAATGGCATCAAATTTGATGACAGTACCGATGTCGAGATAGGCACGCGACTGTATAAATAGAAGTCAATCGCATTCGCAACATATATAATTAGATGTATCATTATTAATGTTGTTCTATAAATATATGTGGTGTTGGGTAATTCGGCAAAACATACGGATACCGGTGGGCGCCCACGCACTCCGAGAAAAGACGCACCGTGTGCAAGCGCCCGCTATATGTTAACGGTAAAATATATAACACATATAGCAAACACAAAGATTTTAATAATTAATAGATATTAATCGACATTATTACAGCGTCATCTAGCCCCAAACTAAGCATCATTATGATGAGGGAACTAAATAACGGATAAACATACATATAAATTTGTTTTACGTTGAAACATAGAAACACCAGATAATATATGATAGGTTCGCGTTTGACGTCGCCTTGTCTGCCGTTATAAGACTGTAATTATGACGATGAAGCACCTATAAACCTCAAAACACAAAAATATACAATATTAAACATTGATAAACTAAAGTAAAGCAGAGCAAGTCCAATAACAAGTATCTTCCAAAACACGGAATTCTATATATATATATATTTTTATGTTATAAGTGAACAGGACGGTCTGGACGTTCACCTGATGGTAAGTGATACGCCAGACCATGACAGAGCGGCATTAAAGGAGACCAACAACTGATAGACAGTTATCATCCTCCATCAATGCCGCCTGCGCCCGTCACCCGAGACAACAGATGTTAGGTATCTTATACCCAGTAATTTGACTAGCTACAGTGCCCTCATCCCGAAACACAAAAGTGCATAACACTCGTGTTTCCCGGGACGATATCTGGCACTGCGGTGGTACCTACCTAGACGACTCAGTATCGAGTCTACCACCTAGTAAAAATATAATACATTTCTTCTGCAACCGATCGTTCATTTGTTACAAGAGCATAAAGTTCAGTAAATACACTAACTACACAATATATTAATTGTATATAGATGTGTGGTCTTGCATATAGTTACATAATCATCTAGTAAAATATTTTCATGTTAATGACAAAACTGTTACCCAATATAAAGTTGACAAGAGTGACTATCGAGTTTCTTGTCGGCTCTTCTCGAAGATCCTACTTTTTTCCGGAACGGTAGTCATAAAAATATATAAATAAATAACATTTGACGATGCAAAAATGTGTGTAAAAGATTTTGAACAAAGATATTTTGAGTTTTTATATGTGTTTGAAACACTAGCCGTTATTTACGTTATAGAGCCTTTAAGGTTTAAGGGCTCAACGTGTAGCTACGAAGTCAAGGCTATAAAATGTGCCGGTCAGCGGCCATGTGGCTCTAGACTCTTTGTTTGTGTACCTGCAATGAGTCATGCCCTGGCATCGTTCCCGTTGTATTTCTTTGCCAGACTTTTGATATTATATGTTTGCCTAATATACAATAGTAAAGTACGTTGTATACCTACATCTTTGTAACCCTACGTCAGATTGTAGGGAACATGCCGTACCATGCATAGCCATGGGAGAGATGAAGACCACTGTACCTATGACCTATTATCCTCAGATAGCCAGTACCGACGGCTTAACGTGGCCTCCGAAACAGAATCTTCTTTCTTTTCAGACAATCAGTGAATTTTCACTATGCGGTTTCCTCACAGGATTTGAACCTAAGACCAGGGATCATGCAGCAACCTAAACCCTACACAGTGTGTCCGCAAGACACAGGCAGTTAGGCTGGTTGTTTAGTCAATTACTTGTAATGTCACAATACCCTGTATTTTTATGCATGTCTTACCCATTAACCAGTCATATAGTTGTGCCAAAAATATAATTGTTCCTTGAACATATACTAGGCTATCGAGCCCCCATTGGAACGCCCTAAGCCGAGGTTCGCGTCCTACTCTGGGACACCCTTAGGCACGTTGCATAAATGTTTTGGGCTGAGGGCCATGTGCTCCCGCTCTTTGTCCGGTGAAGCTGTGAAGACCACCAGCTGCTAACAGCGATGTCATTCCGAAAAAATAACCTCTTCCTTTTCTTCATACCATCATATTTTGGCATAAGTACAAAGTCACGCAACGTATATCAGTATGATAGTGATATCATCGATAAAATTGCAATAGAAATAATTAACACTGACATTGAATCAGTTTCGGCGTCATTTTATGTCGTAATGATTGACCGATAAATTTGTTGATTGTCGACAATTTTCATTAACAAGTGTTTGTAACAGTATGTATGTGTATCGCGTTGCAATTGTGGTCCTCTACAACGAAAGTGAAGCATCAGCTTGGGCAACTACCATTTATGCCCAATTAGATATTAGAAAGTTGAGCAAAATCTTATTTTCCTGGAGTGTGACCTTTTGGACGAATTATAAAAGGGGAGCGAGTCATCAAAGATCTTTCAGGTCGAGGTGACTACTGCATGCCGATCACGTTATTTTAAAACGGAACGTTTCGATTATAATATGAGTGTAGTTGCGATATCCTTCTGATACTGTTAAAGTTTACATTATTATTAGGTATTGCCACAATGTTAAGGTTCAATTTCGTCTGAACTGTGTAATTAACTAAATAGACCCCGAAAACACAAATAATATTTTGTACCATGTAGACATGGATACTGTCTGCGGGATTTATCACTGAACGAGCAATGAGGCGAGCTATGCTCGGGGTCTCTCTCAAAGATACAATCAGAAATGATGTCTTCCGTATGACAAGTTATCGACATAGCTCGCCGGATTAGTAACATGAAAGGCTTGTCCGGTCACGTATGTCACAGAACCGACGGCTGTTGGAGCAGATGAGTTCTGGAGTAGGGGCGTACTACGCCCTCCAGGTCATGGACCGACAACTTGCTAAGGTCGCTGGTGGAGGCGGGACCTTAGGACCGGTATATCTGGCGCAAAATGTGGGAGACTTACGTACAGCAGTAGAATGCAAAGAATAGGAATTAAAGAGAGATATTTCTCTCTCTTCTGTTTCACATTTATTCTCGTCAAAGGATATTGCCTAACGTAGATAAGACAAGGCAAAAACGTATGGTCACCCTTGTGTCACTATTTTGTAGCAGCATTGCCATTTCACCTAGCGTAAATTACAGCGCAGTGATGTGAGTGGGTGTGATTAATAAACCGACTTTATTTGTTCTATATTCATAAATATAAACGATCTGAACTATAAAATATTAAAACAGTATGTAAGCTGTTGAATTACGGAGTGTTGCCATGATAATAAACATCTAGTAATTGCAGTAGTTTAAGATATTTTACTGAGGGTGACCATGGGGTAGGTCATCCGTTGGAAGCAATGTCTTTTTAGTTGTGTCGTAAGAACAGGGTAAATTTAAGTATAACTGAATTGATGTGTAAGTTATGCGATCAATTTACTGGTTTATATGACATAGCATCGTTTGTAAGCTACTTAATTATGCACTCACTAGTGGGTCTGTAGTGTATTGGTCGTTGGTTAGAATCCTATTTCACTGTATGTACATTTCAGAGTTTCCCCGAATAAGCCCTTTAAACCCCAGAGGTCCTCTGCAACATAAGTCCAGCCTTTGGAATAATTGACTTTGTTCAACGTAGGTTTTTACCTGTTTGTTTATATTTTATAGGTTGTTTTTAGGGAATATCTTTTGTTGTTATTATTCTTGCACGAAAAGACAATATATTTTGAAGTCTAAATATACTTCATGTCCAGTGCGCACGCGCCGGCCTAAATACTCGGGCATAGACAAAAGAGCGAGTCACCTCGCCATTTGGCGCCAAAACGCGAAATTCAGCTAATTGCATGTCACGTATAATTATCACGTTAATTGTACCTTTCACTCCATTGTTTGGACATGTGAAAGTTTGACAGGCGAAGTTTTGATTTGGATGTACGTTTGAATGATATGAGTGGATGTTTGTAATAGTAATTTATTTATTTGGGAAACAAACAATACAGTTTCACTCATATACAAAAAACAAAAAATGTACTATTACAGAAGTCAGTGAAGTCTCCACAACTTGATATTCCATAAACTGAGCATAAAAAAGTGTTACATTAGAATGTATAATTTTATATAAATTACCACTCTAGATACAAACGAAAGAGAGAGAAAAAAAATACATTTAAGACAAACAAAAAAAAACCAATCATGTTCTGGGCTACATCCCATTAGTGCAAATCTAACTTTCCTCTTATATAAATCTATGGAGCAATTAAAAATATCTATTTCACAAAAATGTTTGTTGTAGTTTCTACATGCTCTGTGCAAAAATACATTTTGTGCATATCGCGTTCTAACAAAGGGAACATAGAACAGATCACGAGAACGAGAGCTTACCCGAGGGCACTTTATATTAATGCAATTAAAAAAAGGAGAATCAATGAGGTTAATAATAAATATCCACTGACATTCACACAGCGCCATCTAGCCCCAATTTAAGCGTGAAGCCTGTAGTATGGGTACTAAACAACGGATAAACATACTTCATACATTGTAACACATACATATTATACACATTAATATTATACATAGAAAACACACAGACCAATACAAACAGACATGTTCATGCACACTAATGTTTGTACTGCCCGGGGATGGATGGGGGGAGGCGTGCTCAGGTTTCCTCACGATGTTTTCCTTCACCGCAAGAGCGTCGGATAACGTACATGTGATTTCGAAAATTTGAAAACATGGTACGTGGCGGGATTTGAACGTGCGCTCTCCAGATCAGTCTAAACCATTGAGCCTCCGACGCTCTTCCTATATACCTGTAATGATTATTAATTAGATTCCGTAAGAATAAAAACAACTACACTGCGGTGCGTTTTTCGCAATCTTCGGAGTATTCTGTCTACAATCAGCCACAGAACAGCTGGTTTTATAAATCATAATAATAATCAAATATTGATTTCAATTTGAGAAATAAGACTGTTCGTTGTAACTACTACGAGTATAAACATGTAACTTATCATATCTGTTTTCGTCAAGTGTGTTGATATTTTTATTCGGGTTTCATAATAGAGTTATCTAATCAAATGTCAATAAGGCATGATAAATTTTACTGTGCCTATGTCCATGATTTATATTGAAGAATAGAAATTGTTTTTGATAAAGTCACTGGTTGAACTTAACCTCTGAGCCTCTCTCTCTCTTTAACCTACCCCAGACCATTGCAAGACATGGGTCTCCTCATACAGCCTCCACCAGCGACCGCCCGCAAGCCGTGTGGTCCATTGTGCTTTAATTGCAATAACCTACTTGACATTCCGACACTTAACAATCTATGAATTTGGTATTCTGGTACAACTTTAATATTATGGTTTAAAATGGTAATTATATATCAGAATTGATGCTTTACTAGGTGGTAGACTCGATACTGAGTCGTTTCGGTAGGTACCACCGCAGCGCCAGATATCGTCCTGTGAAATAGGAGTGCTATGCACTTTGAATTTTCGGGATGAGGGCACTGTATCTAGTGAAATTATCGGGTATAAGAGACCTAACATCTGTTGTCTCGGGTGACGGGCGCAGTGCGACGTTGATGGAGAATAATAACTGTCTATCAGTTGGTTTCTTGCAATGCCGCTCTGTCATGATCAGATTACTTACCATCAGGTAAGCGTCCTGACCACTTCCTGTACACTTTGAAACATAAAAAGAAATTATGTTACCAGCACCATAAAACAGAACTAATGAATGCAAAACTACTGATACACAATAACGTTCGTAATAGGCATTTTAAAATAAGCGGAATTGTGGCCATGGTTATGCTTAACCCTTTGACCGTCAATGACACCTTAAGGTGCCAGACACAATAGATTTTCAATTGTGTCTGGATTCCCGGCGTTCAATGGGTTGAGCACGGATACTTGCTAAACAGAATTCATTTAATTTGATCTCCCCGCATAGATAAAGTGTCTAACAGAGCCTGCCTTATTTGCAAGTTTTTTTTCGAACTGACTACTGTTGTTGGCTGCAGGTAGCTTTAACGCACCGGGCACGTGGCGAGCGCTGAATGGCTCTCACCCTTAAACATTTACACAACGAGCCTAAGGGCGTCCCAGAGTGGGACTTGAAACTCTTAGTAGATTAGGGCGTTGCGCGGAGGTAGCTAGCTACCTTACCTGGCAGTGATGCATCCAGCAGATCAGCTTAAGAGGACTTTGGCTACCTCATATCACGCTCTGGAATTGCGTGGCAGACTATAGCCTTAGCCCTTTTTATCATTTGCCAAGTCTATCAGTGACAGATCTTCTTTAGGCAGACATTTGACCGCCATCTCACCTGATGGTAAGCGATGATGCGACCGAGGATGGATTATGCCTGCCTAGAAACAGCCTATTCACTCTTGCCTTGAAGACGGCCAGGTTGTAATGATCGGGGAACACATAGAGGCAAAAAGTTCCATTCCTTTGCGGTGCGCATTTAGAACGAGGCACCATAGCTGTGCGGGTGTGTGGAATGTCTACCACGTAAGGATGGAACGCTCGCCTCCGTCTTTGTATCCCGATGATGAAAAGGGGCTGGTGGAATTAACTCGTTTAATTCCATTACGATTTCACTGAAATACATATCTCCATACCTTTTTATAGAATTTCATACAATTAGAATGTGCATGAGTAATTAAAAAAGCTTAATTACCCCACATACAATGTTTGCTTGGATAATTTTCAGTTTACTGTTTCATTTTATCGTTTTATTGTTTAATTATGTTTACCAGTTTTTATTGTAACGTTATCTCTACACATGAGGAAGTGTGGTTAAAGTAATTTGTACTTTAACAAGCTGACTCGACTAATTTTGCTTTACTTTTAAAAATATATTTGATATCCAAAAACAAGGGGTTTTCGGGGCATCGATAAACAATAAACTAACTTAATACACAATCACGAAGAAATATCAACCTAAAAATGTCCAGGCCGCGTGACAAATACGTTGACTTACTGTTATATTTATGACATAAAATTATTCATTTAAATTTTGACCTTAACGTGTTATTAAAAGGGTACAAAATCAACAGCACGAGCATACTACTATATCACTGTGACATGTAGCGAGCGACGTGACTATGAATGAAAATTCTGCCCAACTGGCGCGATGGGCAGTAGATATTTATTTGTTATTCTATGTGTTGAGCGTCGGTGGCTCAGTGGTGTGGACTGTCGCCTTCCTACCGGGAGGGCTGAGGTTCAAATCCCGACACGTAACAATGTATTTTCGAATTTTCTAAAATATATGTACGTTATCCGACGCTCTTACGGTGAAGGAAAACATCGTGAGGAAACCTTCATGCACGCCAGCGAAGAGATTCGAAGGTTGTGTGTGAAGTCGTCCAATCCGCACTGGGCCCGCGTGGACGACTAAGGCCTAATCACCCTATACGGGTAGGCTCGTGCCCCTCGGTGGGGACGTTTAATGAGCTGATCATGATGATGATGATGATGTGTAAATAATGCAGTCTCATAAAAATATCTTCATTAAAATAAAAATGTTGTGCTACATCCTCTTTCGTCTATTCTCAGACTTATCAAATATCGTATTCATCCTGTAACGTATTTATTATTTACTTCTCAGGTGGGGCGCATCCCAGCCGATCACCCGCTAGTGGGCGGCCACAAGGGTCCAGTGCTGGACATCGCGTGGTGTCCACACAATGACAACGTGATCGCCAGCGGCTCCGAGGACTGCGTTGTTAAGGTATGCTTTATGACATTATGGACCCAACCAAACATTTTGTTATCCTGTCGAATAGCCAACGAGAAATTATCGACAATTTGCAATGGGCCAGCGTGAACGACTAAGGCCTGTACACCCGCGTGCGGGTCGTCAATTTGTTGGTGGAGGCCTTGTGCTAGACGTATTGGCCGTAGTAGTATAAAAATAATGTAAAAGTAGTACTAGACTACCATTATATTTATAGCACACAAAAATAGTAAGCAAAAATGTACCTACAATTTCGGTGGTCTTGTCACTAAGGGCGACATCATCTTCCAGACACCCATTAGCTTAAAACTGAAATATTGGCATTTTATTTTAAACCTCTTTTTAGCCAAGCAATGCTTAGCCAATAAGAAGAATGCCCCTTCAAATGTGGTTCATAAATGTAGAAACAGTTGTCCCCACCATACTTGTGTTTTCTTTTCATATAACTACAAACATTTTTAAGTATAATGTATGGGTAAATATGGGAGCGTCGGTGGCTCAATGGGGCGGACTGTCGCCTTCCTACCGGGAGGGCTGAGGTTCAAATCCCGACACGTACCAATGTATTTTCGAATTTTCGAACAATATATGTACGTTATCCGACACTCTTACGATGAAGGAAAACATCGTGAGGAAACCTTCATGCACGCCTGCGAAGAGATTCGAAGGGTGTGTGAAGTCGTCCAATCCGCACTGGGCCCGCGTGGACGACTAAGGCCTAGTCACCTTATACGGGTAGGCTCGTGCCCCTCGGTGGAGACGTTTAATGAGCTGATGATGATATGGGTGTATTGATGTAGATAAATACTACCAGTTTGAACTTAACTTGATGTGTCACGGTAATATGCGACGTATTCTTGCTCTTGCTTCTTGACACTACGATGTTTATTTTGTGCAATAAAGTGCATAAATAATACTTTTGTCGTTCCCCCTCGTCCCAGGTGTGGCAGATCCCTGACGGCGGTCTGTCGCGGACCCTCACAGAGCCAGTGGTAGACCTGGTGTTCCACCAGCGCCGCGTGGGGCTGGTGCTGTGGCACCCCACCGCGCAGAACGTGCTGCTCACGGCAGGCTCCGATAATCAGGTAGGCTGGATACCATCATTCATTCAGTGGGAAAACTAGGGTTCGGCACGCATGGGCTCAGTTTATCTGATTATTTCATCTGACAATTACACGCAAAAAACTACAAAATGGAAAAAAAAGCTACAATAATATAGCTTATGTATCAGACTACCGCATAGGCTACAATCTATACTAATATATAAAGCTGAAGAGTTTGTTTGTTTGTTTGAACGCGCTAATCTCAGGAACTACTGGTTCGATTTGAAAAATTCTTTCAGTGTTAGATAGCTTATTTATCGAGGAAGGCTATAGGCTATATATCATCACGCTACGAGCAATAGAAGCGGAGCAGCAATGAAGAATGTTTCAAAATCGGGGGTATTTTTTCATACTTGGAGCTTCCGCTGCGTACGCTGCGTAAACGGTTAAAGTTACACAAAAGTCATGTATGAGAGTATTGTTCTGCTTTTAATGGTCTACAAAAAAGTCCGCTACAGCATATGTCTATCTTTTAAGGTTAGCTCACTATAACATATTTTTTGCTAAAACAAATCTGAAATTGACCCCGTAACCTTCAAAGTTGGAGGGAGGGGAAATCGTATGTATAGTGATAAATGCAAGTACCGTGTTATCCCGAATTTAATGCGAGCGAAGCGGCGGGCAAAAGCTAGTCTTAAATAAACAATAAACTTACTAGGTGCACAATCACGAAGAAAAATGTCCAAGTCTTGACACATATGATGACTTATTAACATTTTGACCTTAACGCGTCAATTAAAGGGTACAAAATCAAAAGCACGAGCACACTACTATGTCATCATGACATGTAGAGATCGACGTGATTACGAATAGAAATTCTGTCCAACTAACGCGATGGGCACTCTTTTGCCGCGGACACTTTGATTAAAATTGTGCGCCTAATTTATACGCTACAATGTCGTAATGTATGCTCGTGCTTTTGATTTTGTACCCTTTAATTGACGCGTTAAGGTCCATATGTTAATGATTAATTTTATTTCATAAATATAACAGTAAGTCATCATATGTGTAGTAGTTTCTTTACTACTGCAGTTTATGCTGAGGCTGCACCTGTTTGGCCACTAGATTGTAAGAATTTATTTACCTTTTTGTTTTTGACTACTTGTTTTTATTTTTATTCTGTGTCTGGTAATTTGTTATTTAAATTATTGTGGTCAATAAAAATGTTTCTTTCTTTCTTTATATGTGTCTCGGCTATTTAAAGGCTCTGACATTTTTCTTCGTGATTGTGCATCTTACTACTTACTTTTTTGTTTATATAAGACATTATCTTTTGGTATCGCGGGTAATAAATATTAACTTGTGGAACAGCTACTAATAAAATAAATGTCTCTTTTACGTGTATCAGATAGCAATATGGAACGTGGGCACGGGCGAGGTGCTGCTGACGCTGGACTGCCACCCGGACCTCATCTACTCCGCCTGCTGGAACTGGACCGGCTCCAAGCTCCTCACCACTTGCAGGGACAAGAAAATCAGGTCATTATCACTTGTTATATGAGGGCAATAAATCACTTATTTCATTAACAATCCATATAATGCAAATTTTTTACCTCTCTTGAACCTGTTGTAGTCCTTTTCTAGGTAAAGGTCTCCCCATATTGCGCTAGGTATCCAGGTCTTTCGCTTTCCTTAACCCCCATCAGCGATCTTTCGCAATTCGTCGGTCTTTCGATCCGGGCGTCCTACGCTACGCTTGCCAAGACGCGGTCTTCACTCCAGAACTCGTCTGCTCCAACGGACACTGGTCTTGCGTCATACGTGACCAACCCACTACCACTTCAACTTGCTAATCTAGCGAGCTATGTCGGTAGCTTTATTTCTCTTCTAAGAGAGACCCCCGAACATAGCTTGCTCCGTTGCCCATTGGCTGACATTAAACTTGAGAACCAATCCCACAGTCATAAACAGCTCATTACACGTCCCCACCGAGGGGCACGAGCCTACCCGTATAGGGTGTATAAGCCTTAATAGTCCACGCGGGCTCAGTGCGGATAAGCCGACTTTACGCACAACCTTAAAATTCTTAAATGACGTGCGCAGAATTCCTCACGATGTTATCCTTGACCGTAAGAGCGTCAGATGAACATACATATAATTTTGGAAATTCGAAATTACATTAGTACGTGGCGGGAATTGTACCGGCACCCTCCAGATCGGAAGATAACAGTTCACATCAATGAGCCACCGACGCTCTCACGCTGTCTGCCACAGACAGTGTCCTTGTCGAAATTTAAATAAATATATGAAACTTGACAGTAAAACCTATAATGAAAAACAAAGCTTGCCAGTCTTCTTCTTCTTATCGAATCGATATGGATTGAAGGGAACTTCTTCAAATACCATATCGTAGTGAAAGGATCGGCAAATCTGCGTTACCGACCACCCTGTCCGCGCAGATTGCCCAGGGTGCGCCGGACGCAAGAACAAACTTTGCGTCATACAGTGAGGCTACTTTCGCGCACACCAACTTGACAGTAAAACACATCATGAAAACCCCAACTTGACAGTCATCATCATCATTACAGCCTAATATGTCCACTGTTGAACGAAGGCCTCCTCTAATGAATCCACGCCGGGCCTATCCCTAGCAGATGACATCCACCCGCCACCTTAACCAGGTCATCCGTCCATCTGGTTGGGAGTCGGCCTACGCTTCGCTTTACGTTATGTGGAAGCCACTCGAGAACCTTTCCACCCCATCGGTCATCGGTTCTACGCACTATGTGCCCTGCCCACTGTCACTTCAATTTGCTTTCTTTGGGCTATGTCGATCACCCTAGTTCTTCTACGTATGTAGTTACTTGACAGTAAAACAATTTATTTCACCTTATATAAGAAGGCTCGGGTCCCAAGTAAAAGGAATAAAAGAGCTTGTATGAAAATATTGATGGATGTGAATAAAGCTGAGGAAGTATGTCAGGAGCGCGCAAAGTGGCGTTCCATCATCTCTGCCTACTCCTTTGGGACCAAGGCGTGAGCTTTATTTATTTATTTTATTTTAAATTGTTGTTTGATTTTGTCGTGTACAGGATAATCGACCCGCGCAAGGGCGAGGTGGAGTCGGAGGCGGTGGCGCACGAGGGCAGCAAGGCGTCGCGCGCCATCTTCCTCAAGCATGGACTCGTCTTCACCACCGGGTAAACACTCACTACTTCCTAGTATTAAATGATTCTTTAAGTTTGAACACATTTATTAATAGATTAATTTTAGTGTTACAATATAACTGCTTCCCGCGTACAATGCTAAAGTCAAGAGAGAGATATTAGTGACGTGACATCACTCTTCAATTGATTAGTCGTTTCTTTTCCGTCTTACAGTAGATACCATCGCAGTGCCAGATATCGTCCCGTCAATTAAACCCCCCCCTATGTTTCGGGACAGTGTTGCCACCTAAGCCAAATTATGAAGTTTTGGACATGCTAACAAGTACTTTTTGCTATTTCATAGGTCATGATGACATTTTTTTAGACGTTTAAAAAAAACGTCTTTAAGACATGATTCTTTCAGCATTTTTGGAACAAAATTTCACTTTTTGCGCAGACAAACTGTACCAACTCGCGATTTACGCATCTTTCACTTCCACCCCTCGAGCATGTAGCTCTTTCAACCCCACTCAGACAGCCAATGAAGGCAAGCCAGAGGTGAGAGTCCTGACCTTGGGTGGCCATTCTGGAGGGCCAGAGACGGTGAGTGTGCACTCTCGGAGGCCGTCGGGTCCTTGGTGTCGCTACGCACTAATATTATTATTATTTGTAGTCTCTGTAAGAAGTTCACGGTTCATAGACCGGTCCTTTGAAGTTTGCGTGGGGACATGGGTCCAACACGTAGAGTGAGGCTTTATAATGAGTTGTGATGTGTACACCGAGCGGCTGCTCGCTCGCAGGCAGAGGTACTATGGGAGTACACATTATAGTACACATTCTTATTACTATTATATCACTTACGTGTGATCGTCCCGTTTACATAAAGAAAGCCACATCTGTCTTGTAAGCTTCTAGCTTTGGTGTTGTTTTCCAGGTTCAGCCGTATGTCCGAGCGCCAGTACTCGCTGCGTACGCCGGACGCCCTCGCCGAGCCCATAGTGACGGTGGAGATCGACACCAGCAACGGAGTCATGTTCCCACTCTACGACCCCGACACCAACCTCATCTACCTCTGCGGGAAGGGGGACTCGGTCATCCGGTATTTTGAGGTAAGGCCTTCGATACCCGGGCAGTACAATGTGAACATGTCACTTTGTGTTAGTCTGGGTGTTTTGTAATAGTAAGTTTGGTAGAGTAACTTTAGCCATTCTTAACCATATAGAAGCTACTCTTAAATAGGCTCTAGATGGCGCTGTGTGATAATCAACAAATAATAAAACAAAAAACTATACAATTTAAAATGTCCTTTCCATTGATCATTATATAAAATTAATTTAATTAACGTCAATTTTCATTATAGTGCACGTATGCCGTTATGTTGGCACCTCGTCATTGCTATGGTACGATAAGACGGTCCTGTGGGTTTTGTTTATTCAGTTTTATTTTCACCGCTTTTCAAAGTTTTGAGCATGATCTCAGTCGAAAATAACACTTAATTAACAAAACGTAGGTCCCGTAGGGGAGCGTCTTATCGTACCAATGACATTTACAGACAAGGCGCCAACATAACGGCACACTATACAACATTATCAATAAGTCGCCTAAGATAGATATGGATAAGGGGAAAAATTATCCCAAAAAAATCTATCAATTATTTTAACTATGTGAACCCGTCACCTAGATCACCGGTGGTTAAAGGACCAAAGAGTAAGACTCGAGTCCCCAAAAATGTAGGCTAGGATACCTCGGATGCCACATTCATATGTTATTACAGGTGACTCCAGAACCGCCTTTCGTCCACTACATCAACACCTTCCAAACGCCTGACCCTCAGCGAGGTAAGTTATATTTTGTACAATGGTAATTCTCTTTTGCCTTTGGAGCATTTTTAATATCGTTAGTTTACCACTCAACTAATCAATTTTCTATACTATTGAAAATCATCTGTGCTATCCCTAGCCTAGCCTATTGATATTGTCAATAATATCGATATTTTTGGCAATAGTGAGCAGAAAAAGTATCGATAGGTTTGGCAATAGTGTGCATAAGTATCGATACTGTGAGCGGCAGAAGTATCGATAGTGTCGACAGTTTAGGCAATAGTGAGCAGCAAAGTATCGATACTATAGTTTAGGCTATATTGAGTAGGAAAAGTATTGGTACTATCGACAGTTTTGGCAATAATGAGCAGCAAAAGAACAAACAGACGGACAGAAAGTTAGACGAAAATTTAAAAAATGATATTTTGGTATATGTACTGTATATGTTCATATAATGAAGTAAAAATGTTATTTCAATATTACAAACAGACTTCAATTTTATTACAAACAGACTTCCATATCTACCTTTCGCAAGTCGTCGGTCCATTGGATATTACCTACTTTTTAACTTCTTGCATATGTGCATATAAACTATTGGTTCCTTATTGGCTTTTATATTTCCTACCAGGTATCGGCATGATGCCGAAACGCGGCTGCGACGTGGCGACATGCGAGATCGCCAAGTTCTACAGGCTCAACAACTCGGGCCTCTGTCAGGTATGAAATTATAAAAGTCATCCACAGGATTTGGACTGGGTTAGAAAATAATTCCGTATCATCATCATCAGCTCAACATACGTCCCCACCGAGGGGCACGAGCCTACCCGTATAGGGTGCTTAGGCCTTAGTCGTCCACGCGGGCCCAGTGCGGATTGGACGACTTCACGCACAACCTTTGAATCTCTTCGCAGGATGCGCAGGTTTCCTCACGATGTTTATCTTCACTGTAAGAGCGTCGGATAATGGTGTGGACTGTCGCCTTCCTACCACGAGGGCTGAGGTTAAAATCCCGACACCACAGACATCCGAATATACAATTAGGCTGGACAAGCCGCCAAGTTATAGGCAGTCCAGTGTCGCAATTTATTCGGTTCTTACCTGTGAAAGTTATTATATTTCTTGGTAAATTTACTGATTCATTGCGATGATGGCATGTTACAATTGCACAGGATGGCATTTTGGGAAAAACGGTAATTTCTTCTAATATTCGTGCGTCTTGACTCGTCTCACAGAGCGTAAACTGGCAGCCAGTGTATGCTCGTTGAGCTTACATTTGTCGCACTTAAAAACGCGGCTTGCCCCATCTCCTGTATTGGGAAATCTGTGCCCGACACGTACCAATGTGTTTTCGAATTTTCGAAAATATATGTACGTTATCCGACGCTCTTACGGTGAAGGAAAACATCGTGAGGAAACCTTCACGCACGCCTGCGAAGAGATTCGAAGGTTGTGCGTGAAGTCGTCCAATTTGCACTGGGCCCGCGTGGACGGTTAAGGCCTATACACCGTATACGGTAGGCTCGTGCCCCTCGGTGGGGACGTTTAATGGGCTGATGATGATGAAGTATGCACCGTGTGTCAGGTGGTGTCGATGACGGTGCCCCGCAAGTCGGAGCTGTTCCAGGAGGACCTGTACCCGGACACGCTGAGCGACGAGGCCTCGCTCACGGCCGACGACTGGCTGCGGGGGGAGGACGCCGAGCCCTGCACCATGTCGCTCAAGGTACCCGTACGCCCTCACCTTACATAGTGGGGAACTTTACCTTAGGGGGACTAAAACCATAATGATTCCTGGGAAAGGACCATCGAAACATCCTAGAGGAACCATGTCGCTCAAGATACACTGGTCTGACCTTACTTTGCGGGGAACTTTTGCTAACTTAGCCTTAAAGAAACACCACTACCCAATTTTAACCTAGGGAACTAGCATCCAAACTTATCCTTGGGGAACCATGTCGCTCAAGGTACCCGTAGTCCTTGACCTTACATGGTGGGGAACTTTTGCTACCTTAGGGGGACAGAAACCAAAATAGTTCCTGGGGAAAGACCACTGAATAACCTTGGGGAACCATGTCGCTCAAGGAACCCGTAGTCCTTGACTACATAGTGGGGAACTTTTGCTACCTTAGGGGGACAGAAACCAAAATAGTTCCTGGGGAAAGACCACTGAAACATCCTTGGGGATGTCGCTTAAGATACTCGTAGGAGCTGACATGCCTTACATAGCGGGGAACTATTGCTACCTGAGGTGAACAAAAAAATCAAAATTATCTCTGGGGTAAAACCACCGAAATAACCTTGACGAACCATGTTGCTTAAGGTACACGTAGCTGACATGCCTTACAGAGCGAAAACTTTTGCTACCTTAGCCTTAGAGAAACACTACCCAAACTATTCCCTAGGGAACCTACAACCACACTTATTCTTTGGGAACTATGTTGTTCAAGGTACACATAGGAGCGGACACAACCTACATAGCAGGGAACTTTTGCTACCTTAGCCTTAGAAAACCAAAAACCAAACTATTCCTAAGGGAACCAACAACCAAATTTATCCTTGGGGAACCATGTCGTTCAAGGTACCCTTAGGGGCTGACCTACGGAATATTTCTGGGGAAACATTTGGACAATGTACACTGCCTCTGAAGAACTACTTGGGGCAACATTTCCTACCCTTACTGCTGGGCACGACTTGCTACTTACCTCTAGGGAAACACCACACAAACTACAAGTTAACCCTAGGGAACTACTTGCCACTAAAGACACCCCTTGAGGTGGTTAGTCGCACCTTATCCCCAAGTATTTTTCCGCCATACCACTTGGGAACCACTTTCTACCTGACCCTTGGGAACTACATGCTATTGTACCACTTGGGGCCACACCAACCATATTTATTCCAGCGGACCCAGTCACTCAAAGTACTCAAGATACCAACACCTCCACGATACTCTTGGAGAACCACCATACCACTGAAGAACCACCTTTGTTCTGGAGAAACACTTGCAACATTTACCCCGGGGAAAATGTTGCAAGTGTTTCTCCAGAACAACTTGCCACCTTTCCCCGTGGTGTTGACACCTGTGCCTCTTCAACCCTGGGAAATTTATCGAGGCTTGTTTGACACCTTGTAGTATTTAAAAAAATAAGGATTGGTTAAAGGATTTCTGCTTAGACAAATATTAAATTAACTAGTTGCACAATCACGAAGAAACGTCAACCAAAAAATGCCCGAGCCGCTTGACACATACGAACAGTTATTATTATATTTATAACTCAAAATTATTTCAATTTTTGACCTTAAGGCGTCACGGAAAGAGTACAAAATCAAAAGCACGGGCATACTATGTCACTATGACATGTAGCGAACAACTTGATTGAAAAAAAAATCTGTCCAACTGACGCGATGGGCGCACTTTTTGCACGGGCACTTTTTTGAATGAGATTGTGCTAACTTGATGGTTAGTTAATTTATTGTTTATCTAAGGGTTTTTTGCCATTTTATCTCTACCTATTGAAGGTTAGTATAGAGAAAGATCATCGCCGTCCACTGAATTACTGACTTACCCTTAGAAAAAACGGAAGGGAAAAGTAGTCTCAATAAAAGCCCTTTGAACTCAAACACATAATAGTTTTCAGTTGCGTATGAATAGGCTTAAGTTGCAAATCAGGTCCTGGTGGCATGTTCTGGACCAAAGTGGCACGCAGGCTCAGTCCAGCAGTGGACAATATGACTGATGCGATGGGAGTGAGGGACAAACATAACATACGTATATTATACCACCAAAATGAACGATATATAGAAACGAAGGCCGGTTTAGTTTAAACATTTACTGTGCATTTTTTCAAAGTTATGTGCATGGTTTTATTTTAGCAAAATTAATACATTTCAAATGTTATAAAACAGGTAAGTGATGTTTTCAGCTTGTGATGAAAACGCAATACGAATTTAATTGTTGTGTGTGTTTATAATTTTTTTTTTAAATATCAAATACTAGTTCAAATGGATACGATTATTTTGTTTGAAATAAATGCCCCCATTATATCTTCTTATATTATTTATTTCCATTTTTATATAAATTAAGTTGGGGGCTCGATGTCGTACGGTTTAGAATTTATCTTCTATGGTAGCAACCAATCGCCATTGCGCCTCTGTGATAAGGTATAGCCATAAATACCTATGCACTGTAGTGAAACTTGATAGCTGGTTGATTTGGGGATTGGATATTTGACACCACTAATCGTTGACGCACTCTTTATGAACTGTCAAAAAGGAACGTTTCCATATATTTTGTATGAGATTATTGAAACGTGACGTCATTGCGCACTAACATCAATTGACCTAATATTTATTGGTTTCAGTGTATTTAAAAATACAATATTGCAAATAAACAAAAGTGATCAATGAATCGACATGTAAAATAAAGTGCACTTTTATGAAAATAAGGTTTGGTAATTTATTGCGAATGGTGGAGAATACCGAATTGGGACTAGTAATTTGATATTTTTGCTTTGATATACAAAAACAAAATATTTCGTTACTAATAATAATGTCAGTTTTTGTGTGCCTGTTGTATTATAAGATTTATAAGTTTGTGTGTAACAAAAAATGATTGGTTATGTTGTTTGATGATTCTGTTGGCTTTCCTCTAACCTGCCTTTTAATTTTAATAATAAAATGACTGTATTTTTTAACTAAACACAATTAATTATGTCCACAATTTTCCCTCAACTTGTAAAAACATAACGTTATTTTGTTATGGGTTTTTACTTTCCAGAGTGTACTTTATCATTTTTGCAATTATGTATATAATGTGCTGCTAATTAAATATGAATATTAATTAATAAAAAAACAAAATGTGTTACCTATATGAAATTATACCATAGCTGGCATACCGGTGATTCTTTGTAATGGTTTTCTTGATTTAATTTAGTACTTGGAATTTCTAAAGTATTATCACTGTCTAAATATGATTATTACAAAAAAAAATCTGGGAATAATCTTAATTCATAACAACTTCCAGTTTGACTGGTGTTGAATTAATGATTCTCGCTGTGAGTTGAGAACTCTTGTGTTCTTCTTAGAACTTCGTTGACAGCGAACCTTAGGCTTTGTTATAATAACAATTAAACTGATAGTATGAATCTTTTACGGGTAGCAAAATAAATGGAAAATTAGTTACCTGCTGTACATAATGGTGTATAATATTAGCAATTTAATTGTTTTGATCGTTGTTTGAGCTTATGGTAACATTGTTGTTATATGAAAGTGATACTAATTATTCAACCTTTCGAGTCCAATACCGTCATATTCTTAGGTAGCAGTTTATTTTCTTTGCTAGAACACTGGCAGTTAAATGGTTAATTATGTGGGAAATAAATGATATTATTTTATTCATAATATTTTATAATGAAACTGTTTGAAATATGGTTCATAAAAGCTATTAATGTAACATATTTTATTGTCGCCAATTTTTTTTATATATAGAGACAAAGTTAGGGATCATATTGAACAAATCTTATCTATCATACGTATTATAAATTCGCGTAAATTTCACAATCCTAAAGCAATAAAGACTTTGTCTTAAAGTAAAGTACTATATAGAATTACAATCAGACAGTATTGTAAACTGTACCCCCCTAAATATAAGTGAAGCCAACAGAACTATCAAAAGACAGATGCTATAGGCTAGGGGATCCCTAACCAAACTACAGGAGCGCGCTGTTGTGGTACAGGGCGGGTACGTGTCGGGGCGGGCGGCGCAGCAGCTCACCGTCAGCAAGAAGAACGCGCTCGCCAACGCCCGGGAGCGCCGCGACGACCAGGCCTCGCCCACGCCTAGCGCCACTCCTCCGCCCACCGCCGCCACCGCCGCCATCGTGAGTATACCACCAGAAAACCCTTAAAAATTGCAATAATATAGGACTCTTCAATAACTAAACAGAAGAACAGTCTACTACACCTGCTGCTACTACATCGCCTTCTGCTGCTACCACCGCCGCCACTGTGAGTATACCAGCACCTTACCAGAAAACCCTCAAAATAACAAAAAGAATTAAAATAGGACTCTTCAAGAACTGCATAGAAGAACAGCCTACTACACCTGCTGCTACTATATCGCCTTCTGCTGCTGCCACCGCCGCCACTGTGAGTATACCAGCAGGTTACCAGAAAACCCTTCAAATAAAAAACAAGCAATAATATAGGACTCAAGAACTAAAGAGGAGAACAAACTTGCTGTCACACCACCTCCTTCTGCTGCTGCCACCGCCGCCATTGTGAGTGTACCATCAGCTCATTAAACGTCCCCACCGAGGGGCACCCTACCCGGTATACGGTGTATAGACCTTAGTCGTCCAACCCGCACTGGGCCCGCGTGGACTCGTTTAAGTATTTATTGTGCATAGCCTGTAATTAAGGTTAAAATAGTGACCCTGTAGAAGCAGTTAGCCGTTAGTTAGATGGATGTTCGAGTAGACTGCTAGAAACAGATCCGGATAGACTTTTGTTCAACAACAAAAGTTCAAAAAGTAATCTTAGTCATTTCTCCACTATTAACAGAATACAATCACAATTTGTCAATTTTCTCGCTCGCCTGTAACAATCCCAGTACTATGATATGTCATTCAAATTCAAATTATTTATTTGTGTCACATAGGTACAGAGGTAAGGTGGAACATGAGTTAAAGTGTTCTCTATGTTTGGCCAGAGATGGCATACAAATGTTCTTAAAATAAATTTAATTTTCACTGCACAAATTTAAGGTTTTGGGATTAGATGCATTAAGGTCCGGAAAATACTTTTGTTTCAAATATAATTTCATTTTATATTTTAATTGTTAAAATTTTAAGTTATTATGAAAAGGCATATATATATACAAGTGCATGTCGTGGCAGCCTTTAAGTATTTGTTATATTTATAGAATTTAGTATAACATCGATTTGTTATGTTACTTATAAGTGAAAAATTGTGGAAGATATCATCGTTTGTTATGTTGGTTGTCCGTAACCCATTGAACGCCGGGAATCCAGACACAATAGAAAATCTATTGTGTCGGGCGCCTTGAGGCGTCATTGGCGGTCAAAGGGTTAAAGAAATAAACAACACAGTCTGGAATGATGACGATAATCTAAAATGTCAATAATCTATTACAGGAGAAGCAGCTATCCGACCTAGTAGACGAAATCCGCAAGCTGAAGTCGGTTATAGTGAAGCAAGAGAACCGAATCCGCGCCCTCGAGGCGGCCGCCAAGGCCGAGGCCAAGCCCGAGCCACGCGCCAGCCCACAGCCCGAGCCCAACCACCGGGACGAACAAATGGCGCCCGACGAGGTCTGAGACAACCCATCGTTACCTAGGACCCCGCCGAAATAGGCCCGGTCCTAATTATTACCATCTAAATTTGTAGGTTGTACGGAACAGTCGGAGCTTTTTACTATAAAGTTTTTTTTGGATGATGCTGATGGCTGCTGATGACCTTTAGAGCTTCACTGGACGCAGATCAAAGATTACTTTCAATCAGTCAAAGTTCGGATTTCCCATCAGAGGAAGTTAGCCTCGCATTTGTATTTAACATAAAATGCAAATGCTCTAAGAGACAATAGATTATTTTATGGTAAGAAGTTCTAAACCGACACAATGTTTTAGTCTGAAACGTATTTTGTATTGCCTTAGGAATTGAGGGATATCAATTAACCGTGAATGTTGACCTTTGTATTTTTATCCGATTTATAAAAGATGAACTTGTTAACTGACAATTATTGTAAAAAAATAACGCACATTTGAGTCATAAAATGAAGTTAATAAAATAATATGACACTGAAAAGTAGTAAAATTAAAATTCGGAAAATACAAAGGTATGCAGAATCGCTCCCTGTTATCTGACAATAAAAATACGGCAAATACATTGCGAGTAACAATAAAATACCACAAATATGTATTGACAATAACTATTATATAAGATTCATTAAAGTAAGTGGCCAGTTACTAAATATCTGCTCGGATGTTGGTGTTTGATTGTTGATATAACTATGATTATGTTTATTTATTTATAATAACTATATTTTTTTTTGTATATAGTAAGTTTTAGCGAAAGTGATATGCGAAATAAATTATGTGCCTTATCCTTCTAAAGTCGTGTAATGTGTTGGTGATATTGGTCGCATTTAGTGTTCCTCGATAAGAAGATCGCACTAGCTAAGATTAAAGGTTCTAAACTTATATGAAACAGCTTTCTAATTAAGTGCATATACGGCATTTTAATTTTGATTACAGAGAACAATTTGAGAAACGTTGACTTTTAATATTGTATACATTCGACATGGTTGTAGGAATAAAATACGTATCTCTTTAATTTGGTCGCGTTACCATAGTTGATTTCATATAAGTACCTATTTGTATCGTGAATCTTAGTATCGATTACAACCGTGTGATTTCTTCCTCTCATTCTAAAGTAAATTTTCATCTAACAAAGTGGCTTCCTTTAATTCAAATGTGTGTTTTACAAAAACGTGTGTTGACTTGTGTGATAATAATTTTAATTCGAACCATCCTATTAAAAATGAGCTATTATGATTTGGGGAGTAATGTTTAATGTTAGGTCATCAAGGCGGACTGTAAAATTTCATCCATTTGTGGTTGACGTTCCCCGTTTCCGGATTAAGTGTTTTGCATCTATTTTCATAATGGAATGAACTACCTGCATCTGTGTTTCCGGTCACATACAACCCCGTGGGATTTAAAAAACGAGTGAATAGGCTTTTTCTGGGCAAACTCGCTCCATCTTAGAGCACGTCTCTTCCATTAGGATAGTCTGTGCTAAGAGCAAGCCTATCATAATTTAAAAAAAACTAACAGTTACATTCGAAACGAATAACAATTGAACAAAATTTAAATGCAGATAATAATAGATCTGTGTAATTATTATTTTGATCTGAATCTTAAAATACCTACTGCACCTATGCTTTCATCTTTGTTACGTTACTTATTAAATTAAGTTATTATCATCTTAGTGTAATCGAAGATACCAACTAAGAGTGGTGAATATCTTTTTCAAAACACGTCAACACATGCTTTCTATATTACCACCAGATTTTTGTCCGCACATTAGTTTTTTTCTCTGTTTTCTCGTTTATGTACTTGCACATGGACGATCATTTTATTTTGACTTTAAACATAGAACTGTCATTGCGCATGATTACAATTTTACATAATTGGTACCTTTACTTGGAAAAACATGTGTGTAGTCCAAGCTCAACTAAGATCTGTTCCATTTATGTCCTTTCAGATAATTTTCGCTTCCTCATTAACGTATTTACCACTGGAATGTTCAGTGTTTTGCCAAAAGTCAACTTCACGCCCAAATTCAATGAAAAACTTCAATTTACATGTCAGACAAACATTAATCAAGTCATAATAAAAAATAATTTGTGTCTGGTACATAACCATAGACCAGTCTTTCCCAAAGTGGGCGATAACGCCCCCTTGTGGGCGCTGCAGGTCTCAAGGGGGGCGGTAAGAGACCCAGAAAGAAAATGATTAATTCAATAATTAATTAATTCAATTTGAAGTTATAGTGGTTTTTAAATAGGTGAAAAATTGGGGCGCTAAAAAAAATTATTCTCAAAGTGGGCAGTAGACAAATAAGTTTGGGAACCACTGCCATAGATATTGGATCTACTACTCAATACACTTATGGTATCTGACATAACATCTTCATGACACACATTAGCAACTGCACTATGCCTTTTGGAGTATACAGTTGTTTTATGGGTGCTGAGTCACATTTTGCCAAGTAGGCTTAAGAACTGCTCAATCGATTAGGCGGAAAACTGTATAATAAACTAAATACACAATCACGCAGAAACATCAACGAAAAAATGTCCGAGAAGCTTCACACATACGACTTGATAACTTAATAATGGGCTGACTTTTGCTGCTGAACACTTTTTGAGTAAAATTGTGAATGTAGGTAGTTGAGTGTTTATCTAAAGATAATCAAATTAATCGATGCTTATTTATTACTTCTAAGGCGAAACAAATCTCGACGGAGTGAACTAGTAGGCATACAAACGTATTCATGCGCAATGATGGTTCAACATTGGTCACGTCTAAGTTAATATATAAGTGTTTTGTGAGATTGCTTAAACTATTGCTATGTTCGGGATAAGCTTGTATAATAATTTCGGTCTCAATTCACGTGTTAAATGTACTTTTTTATGGTACACTACATATTTCTGTGGTTGATTGTGATCGGCAAATATAGATGTAGGAATTACCGTTGATTTAACCAGATTGTTTGATTTACTTGTTTGTAATACTAATGTAAATCATTAGGGGTCTTATATTGGCTCCTTTCACTAGTCCTTTTCAGTGACTGAAGTCGGAAATTAAGTCTAGCTCTTCAACGATCTATAGTATTTTTCCTAAGAAAGCTGGATGATTCATAGGGTTAAAAATGCTGAAGCTGTAATACTTTGGTTGCCATTTTGCAAACTTATTTGTAACATTTTGAGTGTTGCCAGGTTATTTTAACAATTTTTTTACCTTCTCATAAAATTGAATTTTAACAAATCAATTCAATAAATACCACAAGTTAAGAATAAAGTGCCTTAATAGTTGTTTATGTTTTAAGTAATAAACAATACGGCTTTACTAATTCCTCTATATTTGGGGGTCACAATCAGTTTTTTAGTTTAAGTTTTGCTGTTCTAACTTTTAGTAACTTCTAATAGTATTCTTAGCTTTTAGATAATCTTCTCGCTATTTATTATACATGCGCCATGTCATATTAAAACTAAACGAGTGGATTGTATACGCTGTGGAGGTCTCAAGTTTTTTATGGATCGTGTGTATAGTCCTTTATTACTAATCAAATTACCGTATATATGAACGTAGGATATATTTCACTCGGACTTGATTTTGGGGTTGCGTATACCGGTTACTGTCGATAGGGGTGTATAATTGAGGAGATTTTTTTAAGGTTTCATATTTAAGAATATAACTTGAAAACAAATGTTAGAAATAATGGTATAGCGATTTTGAAGCAAAAAACAAGAATCTATAATAGTTTCAAGTTTATCATGAGCAAAGACCCCGCCCATAGCTACAATGGCGAACCAGGGCGAGGGTCATGGGGGTCACGACCTCCTGTGCTATTTTTAAGTACTATACTAACGTACATTAACAAGATACCTTATAAGTTCTTGACTTGACTACTACTATGTGACCCCCTCCTGGCGCCTAACCTGGATCCGCCCTTGCATAGCTATAGGAAATTAGGAATATTAGACCGTTACCAACCAATTGTTAACGACCAAATCCTAAGCGAAGCCAAGAGAGTAGCCGGAACCAACGGTTTAATATGCTTTCAGAAGCATGTAGGGTCTTGAGGAAAGGAAGATTCATACTAAAACTTCCATTGTCACCGGAGACAGTAGCCGGTCCACGCTGCATACTTAGACAAGTGGCAACGTTTTCGGAGCAATAAGATAGCGAATAAACCTTTCAAATGTCCTTTCAAGTGTTTATTCAGTTTAGGTGCTTACAGAACACTAAGAATGTCAAATGAAGCTACCACTGGTTCGGACGTATATTACGATTATGACACTACTGTTAGGTCATTACCATGCAACAAGCATTATTGTTTTCGATTCGTGTGCCACTTACCTGCAGGTCCGATCTGAACCGCATTATTCACCATAAAGTGCTTTTGACAACTAGTCATGTCATCTGTATAATTGACTTTGACAGTTAGCGTCGCCCTATTGGGCGGCAAGTATTATAGTTTAAATTTTTAATAGTATTATTATTACGATGATTATTATTATTTTATTAATTGTAAGATGGCGTAATATTAGATGTTCGATTTTAAGATCATGACAAAGATTTTTTTTAATGTGTACGAAAATGCTTGTTTTACCATTTGTGGGGTGATTACATCGTTTCACTCTCTTTTTTGTATTTGAAGCTTGATTTTGTATTGTTTTCCTTTTCTTTTTGAGTTTAACAGGCCACGTAACGGTGTTGTGTATGGCAGAAGTAATGTACTTATGTAACTAAATGTACTTGTATCAGTTACGGATTGGCGACTTCAGTAAATACTGAACAGTCAACGCTAGATGGCGGTAAAATCGCACGCGTGAAACGCGCTATCAACATTTGTACACGGAAGTGAATTGAATAACAAATAATAGTTTTTTTGTTGAATCTTTTAATATTTTGCTTCGGTATTTTGTTGAGTTAAAACATATTTGATGCTGAGGTCGCCAGAAGTATAAGCAAGTGTTATTTGACGTTGAATAATATTTAAGGCTGCGTGCGCCTGAACGCTTCTAACGCCATGTCCTTTTGCTAGATTTAAGGCCGATTATATTTCAGCTTTGAAATCCATGCTTGCTGATTGCACGCAATCGTGTTACATAAAATAATCTTGGTTATTTCATACTACAAATAGTGAAGTTCAAATCTTGTTTGTAATTTTTCCATATCACGATTGTGTTTTGTAACGGTCGTTAAGCTAGCTTCATGGTTTTTTTATTGTGTAACCGTTGCATTCGGACAATTATTAGTAGAAGTTACAAATTGAGTGATCAATGTAGATAGGAATATTGTTTTGATATTGACAGATTTTTTATTGAGAACTGTTCATATCACTAGATGGCGACACAAGCGGGAAGGCGACTTTTCGACTCTTTTTTTCTTATGTAGGATTTGAAATGTATATTGAATGTGACGGGCACAAATGTATTAATAATTGTTTTTTTAAATACTAATCGTAAGTGTGTTTCTGCGCTCGCACTTGTACTATACTATGCGATTCATAATTTCTGTAAATATCAGCTCTTTTTGATTAGAAAATGCTATGATCAAAACTGAAAATAGTAAAATATTATACGCACAATTGTTTTTTGTTTGGTTAAGTAATCTAGCCTTTTTGCTAGGTGGAGTCTAGGAAATTATTTCTATTGACCGTAATGATAAATTTTATATTTGGTAATGAAAAACAATGTTTAAATTGACATAATATAGAATTAGATCAGTGTTTGTATAGAGTTGGATTTAAGCCACGTTGAATGCTAAAGAAACTTATCTTTAAACAAATTAAATATATACCACTATTATTCACTTTGTAAATTTATTATATAAGCGCGTACGATGTTTTAGAATTCTCTTGTTTTTAAACTTGTAATGTATTATTTTCGACTTCATTCAATCGTTAAGTCCTTTATAAAGCAGTAGGGCGAATGATGCCATTGAATTTTGAACTTTATAAAGTTGTCGAGGGTTACCGGTGGATTTGTCGAACAGTAAGTCTGTACGTGGTGCTAAAGGCAAATGTCGTGCCAAATTGTAATGCCGTAGTCTCACGTTTCTCTTGTTCTTATGAATTTTCAATTAATAGTTAAGTGTATTGTTGTGTTAATACTCAATCAAATATTGCAATTACGAAAGTTGAGCTAAAGCAAATAAATGTCTATTTTACTATTTTCATTAGTTGTTTTAATATTTTACCCCCAATTAATATTTTTCAATGTTAAGTAATGTTTTACTAACTTTTTGCTTCTTCGTGCAGTGCCAGATATCGTCCTGTAAAATAGAAGTGTTATGCGCTTCAGTGTTTCGGGACTCGGTAATTTCACTAGATACAGTTATCTAGTGAAATTACCGAGTATAAGAGACCTAACATTTGTTGTCTCGGGTGTCGGGCGCAGTGTTGCTTTGATGGAGAATAATAGCTGTCTATCAGTTGTTGGTCTCCTTCAATGCCGCTCTATTATGTTCACGCGTCCAATCTTCCCGTGGCTATGCTATGTAGGAAGGCAAGTACCCTGCAGTGGAACTGTGTAGGCCTATACAGCTATTCATGAAAATATCCACTGACATTTACACAGCGCCATCTTGCCCCAAACTTAGCATGAGCCTGGAAAATGGTTACGAAACAACGGAAAAATATATTTAAATATATTTTTTTAAATACATACATTATACATATAAAACATCCCCATCAATACAAACAGACGTTTTCATGTACATAAATGTTTGTACTGCCCGGGGATTTAACCTAACCCATGGTGTAATAGGAAATGGGTCCTCGTCGTCCTTAGGACAATGATGATTCATGAGCACTGCAATCTCTATCCCACCCACCAAGCGTAAGATTTTCTTATCGTTCACCTTAGATAAACAATTACAATTCCTTTTCATGGACTAGATATATTTGCTGACAAGGAAACTGTTTTCAAGAGGAAGGCTATTGAATCCTTAATAACTTAACAGCATAAGATTTGAACCGATTGAATGTTATATGTTGAAAAATGCTAATTATATTATAGTATAAACGAGTAACACTATAAATAAGTCGTGGATAATGGTGTGGGTGTCACAATAAATAATTTTGTAACTTACTCTAATTATAAGGACAGATTGTGATCTGTTATTATCCCAAAAATAAATAAAAATAAAAATAAAATAAACATTAACCAGATGCACAATCACGAAGAAACACCAACCAGAAAATGTCCCGAGCCGTTTGACACATCATCATCATCAGCTCATTAAACGGCCCCACCGAGGAGCACGAGCCTACCCGTATACGGTGATTAGGCCTTAGTCGTCCACGCGGGCCCAGTGCGGGTTGGACGACTTCACACACAACCTTTGAATCTCTTTGCAAGCGTGCATGAAGGTTTCCTCACGATGTTTTCCTTCACCGTAAGAGCGTCGGATTACGTACATATACAGCCCTCCTGGTAGGAACGCGACAGTCCACACCATTGAGCCACCGACACATATTTTGACTTACTGTTACTTATACTTATGACCATAGATTTAGAATTAGCGCGCTACGCTTATAACATATTAAAATTTTGACCTTAACGCGTCATTAAAGGTATAAAATCAAAAGCACGAGCTTACTACAATGTCACTATGACATGTAGCGAGCGATGTGACTGTGAATGAAAATTGTGCCCAACTTAAGCGAAGGGGCAGAATTTTGCTGCGGACACTTTTTGAGTGAGATTGTCCATCTCACAGACATCCGAATATACAATTAGACTGGACAAGCCGCCAAGTTTATAGGCAGTCCCAGTGTCGCAATTTCTATTCGGTTCTTACCTGTGAAAAGTTATTATATTTCTTGGTAAATTTACTGATTCATTGCGATGATGGCATGTTACAATTGCACAGGATGGCATTATTGAAAAACGGTAATTTCTTCTAATATTCGTGCGTCTTGGCTCGTCTCACAGAGCGTAAACTGGCAGCCAGTGTATGCTCGTTGAGCTTACATTTGTCGCACTTTAAACGCGGCTTGCCCCATCTCCTGTATTGGGAAATCTGTGGTCCGTACAGTTAGTTCACCAAACAACTTCAGTATCGTTGAGAAGGCCGCAGTAGACTCAGGACTAGTAAATAAATACAATGAAGTAAATATAACAATATATACATTTATTTTGTCTAAAACCTTCACTGCTCTCCGTCAAACGCTTTATCGAACTGTTCTTTACTGATTTTTCTCTTTTTTAATTTCTTTATAAGTGCCACATCTGCTGCCAGCTCGTCCAGCTCCTCCTGGGTGATGGCGCGTCTCTTCTTGCCTTTCCCGCCTTCTGCTGTTTTGTGTTCTTTTCTCTTCTTCTTGCGCTGTTTACGCTCTTCTTTGTTTTGCTTCGCTTGTTCCCATGGCTGCGATTGCATCTAGAAGTATTGAAACACAATTTTAGAATACGAACACAATTTTATATAAAATTAAGTCTTTACAAGACGCGAATTTGTCGAATTAAAAAAGTTTAAACTAGTTTGATTGTTTCATGTTATATTTGTACATACATTCTTATCTATGATCAAAATGTTCATTGGTTTCAACAAATAGTAGAATTTGTCGAAAGAACTCTGGCCAAATAGAGACCACGTGGGCCAGAGTAAATTTGGTTGACTTCGAGTAAGTCATTAACTATGGCATTAGTCTGTCATTGGATTTATTACTAAAAAAAAATACTGAGCCCAAGTTCTCCATAGCCTTACTGTGTGGGAAAAATGCATTGGAAAACCAAAATAATAGGTTTGGGCTCATCCTAAGAGTGTAGGCAGGACCAAACATACCTACGTAGCACATTCACCGATACACTATCAAACCTCAGGAGTGGAATAACGATTTTAACTATTGTAACGGAATAAACGGAACGCTAACACGTTCTACTGCGCATGCCTGCCAAATTATTTAATGCCAAGCCTTATAGCCAAATCCAGCCAATGGGAAGCCTCCCTGCCAAAGCCAGCCAATGCCTAGCCAGTTCACCTATCTATGATGCCGTCGCTGTGAGACTTATTCACTTTTGGCGGGAATCGAGATATTCGATTGTTAATTATTACGTGTTGAGTTGTTCTATAAACCTTTTGTCAATTATTGGTATTCCGCAATTACCTACCTACCATCTATTTGTAGAATAAAGCCTTAAACTAAATAAGCGTCTTATTTAGCATAATATTCGTTACACTATAGAGTAAAAAAAAAAAATCACTGCGAAAAATATTGAATACCAAAACTACATAAAAAACATACCATTTTCTTTTTCTTCTTAGAAGGCCAGACTCCACTCTTCTTATACTCCTCCAACTTCTGCAGCCGACTGGTCTCCTTCTGCTTATCCTTGTACGGTATACTGTTGAAGTCTATCGTCTCCTTGGGGCCTATGAACTGGTCTTTATGCTCCTGCTTTATCTCGGGCATAAGGGGGAGTTTCAATAGGCCGTAGCTTGTCGCTATATGGCCTAGTGGTAACTGTTTGAACTGCAGCAAGAGGTTGCACTCGTGTTTTGAATACGCTCGCATGTGCGAGACGAACGCGCGCTGGCCCTTGTCGAGGATAGCGCGATCTTCCCTTTGACGCTGGTGCAGGATGGAGAGCACCTGGAGTAAAAGTTGATTGAGGATAAATTCTAGAAACAACTTTTTTTATTTAATTAGTGGGTAAATCAGTATAATAACCTTAAATAAAAATAAAAGCTAGGTGGCAGACTCGATACGGAGTCGTCTAGGTAGGTACCACCGCAGTGCCAGATATCGTCCCGTGAAATAGGTGTGTTATGCACGTTTGTGTTTCGGGATGAGGGCACTGTAGCTAGTGAAATTACCGGGTAAAGACCTAACACCTGTTGTCTAGAGTGACGGGCGCTGTGCTGCATTATTGGAGAATCATAACTGTCTATCAGTTATTGGTCTCCTTGTATGCGGCTCTGTCACGGTCAGGCGTATCACTTACCATCAGGTGAGCGTCCTTACCGTCCTGTTGACTTCGTAACATAAAAAAAAACATTTAAATTATAAAAGTAAAACACAAAATATGTGATGTCACAACAACCTTTTAAAAGAGTGGGTTTATGTTTATGTAGTGTGGGTGGTCCCCACACTGTCCTCTTTATTCCCACTCATACCCAGTAGGTTAGGAACCGGAAATAAATACTAACATACAGCTGAGACATGTGTTCGTCCCTAGTGAGTACAACTAGAAATATTTTTCCCACGCGTCCCCGGAGCGGACCAACGGCGGATCCAGTGGGAGGGTCATGGGGGTCATGACCCCCCTGAGCTATTTTTAAATACTATAGTAACGTACATTATCAAATACCTTATGATATGACTACTACTATGTGACTCCCTCCGGGCGCCTAACCTGGATCCGCCCTTGGAGCGGGCAAGGTAAGGATGACCAGGAATTAACGAAAGGAAATTATAGATCGATCAAAACCAATACAAACCTTGTCTCTCAACTTCTCAGTAATCTTGATCTCGTCTTCAGAGGCTCGCCAGTCCTTGAGCTCTACCATTTGGTTGGCTTTAATAAACGGCACGTACGCGTCCTCGGTTGGCAGTAGCGGTAGTAGGGCACACCCGGAGGCCCCGCCCCGGGCCGCGCGGCCCACCCGGTGCACCAGCGCCGACGGGGAACACGGAGGCTCCCATTGCAGCACCCATTCCACTTCTGGGATATCTAGACCTCTGGTCAAAATATAAGTAAAGAAATATCCACTGACATTCACACAGCATCACCTAGTCCCATATTAAGCGCAAGCTTGTAGTTAGGGTACTAAATAACGAATAAAACACTTTTATACTTTTTTTCTTCTTTAAACACGCAGACCAATACAAACAGACATGTTCATGCACACGTATGTTTGTACTGCCCGGAGATCGAAATCGGAACCCTTGGTGTAGTAGCCGACGTGTAGATACGTCCTCCGTACCTCCAAATACCAACTGTAGAGGAATTCACTGAATCACAAGCCCAAAAAATTTTATGACCGTACTGACAATGGCCCGCATGACCATCTACGAGACATAGCGCCGCGGAAGAGCTCTCCCAAGGGTCCCAAGGGAGCTTCTAAAAGACAGACCCGCGTAGGTCCCCCAAGCCAATTACTCCAAAACCGGTACTAGGCATAGTCACTCGTACGTAGTAATTATTTCCGTACTCTAAACAGTCGGAAGCTTTCTGCATCCAGCGGCCTCCCGCAACCTTCCTTAGGTCATCTGTCCATGTTGTGGGCGGCCGTCAAGTGCGACATATTTAATGTAAATCTCACCCATTCTACTGCTGGGATATCAATATATATACACGCAATAAGCAGGCAATTGTTTTTTAAGTCAAGACAATATCCAATAATTTAACTTAGGCTACATTACAAAAAATTACACAAAAAATTACAGTAATATAATTAAAATAACAAATAGGTGTCATCGTCATCAGCTCATCAAATCCTGGTGTCCCCACCGAGGGGCACGAGCCTACCCGTATAGGGTAATTAGGCATTAGTCGTCCACGTGGGGCCCAGTGCAGGTTGGACGACTTCACGCACAACCTCTGAATCTCTTCGCAGGCGTGCGCAGGTTTCTTCACGATGTTTTCCTTCACCATAAGAGCGTCGGATAACGTACATATATTTTTCGAAAATTAGAAAAACATTGGTACGTGGCGGGAGTTGAACGTCAGCCCTCCCGGTAGGAGTCCACACCACTGAGCCACCAAAAAATAGGTGTCATCATCAGCTCATTAAACGTCCCACCGGGGCACGAGCCTACCCATATAGGATGATTAGCCTTAGTCGACCACGCGGGCCAGTGCGGATTGGACGACTTCACACACAACCTTCGAATCTCTTGCAGGCGTGCATGAAGGTTTCCTCACGATGTTTTCCTTCACCGTAAGAGCGTCGGATAACGTACATATATTTTCGAAAATACATTGGTACGTGTCGAGATTTGAACCTCAGCCCTCCCGGTAGGAAGGCGGCAGTCCACACCACTGAGCCACCGACGCCCAAAAATAGGTGTATTATTTTCAAATCTTACCTTGCTAATAAGTCTGTACATAAGAGTATTGTATTGTCCGTCTCCCGGAACTTTTCCAGTATCTTACTTCTCTTCTGTTTCATTTTCCCGTGTATTGCAAACACTTTCTTGTCTGGCAAAAACACTGGCAGCACATCTGCCCAGTAGTCTACGCATGCACAAGTCGGCAGGAAGAACAGTCCTTTAACCATTTTACGGTTACGTATAAAATTCAATAAGAATAAAAACTTGTCTTGCGGTTCCACTATGACATAATAATTTTCTAACAAAATTGGTGTGCTTATCGTAGATTTCTCTTTAACACTAACAACTACGGGGTTCCGTAAACCGGCTCGGACCAGATCTTGGAGTTCTTTGGTCTGTGTAGCGGAGAATAGGCCAGTGCGTCGCTGGCGGGGCAGATACTGGAGGATTGTTGTTAATGTTGCACTAAATCCAAGATCAAGGAGGCGGTCAGCTTCATCTAGTACTAGAAATTCCTGGAAAAAGAAACACCATTCCCAGCTTAGAAGAATTAACTTAATATATGTAGGTATCTATCTAACTAATATTATTCTCAACAAAAACAACATAACATTTTGCAAGTGATAATATTTTCATTTTTAGAATTGATGTTTTGTCACCTCATAAGATTTACAGACAATGACAATTCAGACAACAATGGCAGATAGCCCTGAAAGTATCTTTTTACTTTCACCGTGAAAAGTTTGCTATGTAGTCACTGTTTTATGGGAAAAAAAAATATTTTGGGAACAAAACATCAGGTAAAATTTGTCAGCTGTGAGCAGGGAACCAACCAAGACTATTATTCATTTTCTATTGCTTTTCCTGCTCAACCATAACAGGTAAGTCTTCAGGCAAGATATGCAGCTTTGGTCTCTCTTGTATATAAATTCCTTAAATATTATAACTAAAACTAACCAATTCCTTCAGCCTGACAGCTAGGTTGAGGTGCTTCCTTTCTGCCAATAAGTCCATCAATCTTCCCGGCGTGCACACGGCGATATGCGAGCCTTTCTGCAGGCTCTCAACATCGGCCTCCACTGCGCGCCCTCCAACTAGCAGTGCCAATGTTAAGTGGGACAACTCTGGTTCTTGAAGGAACTGTTCTATAACCTGAAAAGTAAAAATATCCAATCTAACAATGTACTCATCTATTTTTTATGCATTCAAAACAATCAAATACCTTGAATATTTGCGTAGCCAACTCTCGAGTTGGAGATATTATTATGGCGTAAACAAAATCCTTACGGAGCGGCCCTTCTTTGGACTTCTTCATCAACATCTCTAGCATTGGTACCACGAATGCTAACGTCTTTCCTGATCCAGTCACTGCTTCCGCAACTACATCTTTGCACGACATGATAAGCGGTATCACTGCAGCTTGAATGGGGGTCATGGACGTGAAATTTTGCTTTTTGATGCAATTCAGAATAGGCGCTATAAGCGCAGGGGTCAGTTTGGACCAATTCTTGTTAACCATTGTGTGTTTATTTGAATAATTTTATTTATTATTCACATTTGATGTGTTTTCAAGTTATCACACGAGTTTTTGACATTGACATTTCTTTCGTTTGTTTGACAAACACATGTGAGTTTTGACAGTAACGTCTTGCGTCTTGCCAACGTCAAAATAAGATTTCGTAGAATTATGAAATTTTACATTTAATAGAATATGTACAAACTAAAGAGTATACAAATATTTCATCTTTCATATTTATTATTTGCTAATCATTGAAATATTTATTTAATTTTTTTAATTGGTTCGGTTATTTCGGTTTCAGTTTCAGCATGGTTTCAGATTGATTCTTAATCAATATGGCGCATGTTGATATGATAAATTGACAGCTGTGTGTTGTCTTTGTGCGGACGTTGTAATGTTTATTTTACATCTCCAGCCTGATAAAGTTGATATTGAAAAATGACGAGACCGTTTGGAAACACTGACAAACGCTTTTCGATCGACGACGCCTTCGAAGAGGAGACCGATGAAGCTATCAAAGTTTACGGGGCCACAGGCGACCGTTCGCCTATTTCAAATAAATTTAAGAATGGAGGCGATTATTTATCAAGGTAAAGATAATTTTTCACACTTATAAAATCAGATTAGAATGATAAAGCATCTGGGATTAAGTGTATTGCAAATTTTCTTTGTGTTAAATTTTCATTATGTTCTTGACCTTTTGTGAGTCATTTACTTCCTTAGTGGGGCATAGGCTTTTGAACTTGGCTGCAGAAGCCGTTACTCGCGTCCTGCAGACCTAGATCACGCCGCTACCCGGCTCTAATTGTTGTTAATGATCGATAATTGACGAATGTTCGATGACCCGCTCCACATTCAATGAGCGGGCTGCATACTTGTTGTTTTGTATTTACGTAGTAATCTACAGAAATCCGGAATCTAATTTTATCCGCGCCAAGTCATATTGGTGTTGAAAGTACACAAACAATCTGAATTATTGTGTACTTTCTGTAAGTTGGCAGAACACCGTTACATGTCATGTTTCAATCCAATTAGAATTATTGATATAATGTCTTGTTTTACTTTCCATCACAATGCATATCTAAGTTATATTATCTCATAAGCTAGCTTATAGTTCAAGGTCCACTGTCTGGCTAGGTTATGTCACCATGATATTTATAGCATAAGCGACAGTAAACAGGATTAACAATTGCTAGCCAACAAGATAAGTGAGGCACAGTAATTTGTGACAATGATCCATAGATATCAAATGGGCAATATAAAATCAACCATTTTCATGTTACAACTCTATAAACAATTAGAATGTAGTTAGGCAACCATAATTACCAAACAAATTACACAAAGTATATAAAAAATGGGAATTTAATTTAGTTTTAGTTGACATGGATATTTATTACTCACACAAAATAGAGTTCATATTCATTGGTCACCAGTGTAATAAAAATTCAGATATTAAATAGATAGATATATTAAATGATATAAAAAGATTAAAAGAGTAACTCGAGTTTCTTGCCAACTCTTCTTGAAGATCGTACTCATACTGAACCGGTGGTAGAGTCACAAAAAATATGATAATAATAACAATAGACGATTCAAAAGTATCTGTAACAGATTTATTAGATTAAAGATTTTTTTTCTTTCTTTCTTTCAATCATAATTTATATCTCTCACCTATGGTCATTTTAAGGCATCACTACTTGTTAGTATCGCTTACGTATGTATAATGTCAATGTAATAAGTGTATGTTTTGTAAACTGTCCTAAAATAAATAAATAAATAAAACTAAAAAGAAATGAAAAACAGATACACAAAAAACAAACTACCAAATGAAATAGGAGTTTAAATAACAACATACAATATTTAAGATTTCCCATTTTTATAAAACAGTCATGTCTTATAAGAATATCTTAACAAATAATAAAGCACATTATTTCATTATGCAATCTGTCTCAACAGTAAAACATACAAATGTACAGAAGACACAACATCCAGAGACTCCGATTCACTCATCCATGAATACGTAGAAGCCACTCAGTCTATGTACTGTTGGAATCACCCAAAAGTCAGAGAAAACTGGAAGACTGTGTGCTGCTGTGGTTTACTGATTTTGGAGTTGGCTTACTGGGGGAGCCTTTGCTGTTGCTGAACCCGAGAATGGATTACAGGAGCCGTGTTTTTCGTAGCAGGTATGATATGCTTTGTACCTGGTGCTTACCATGTTGTCTACATATGGCTTGCGGCACGTGGTCAAAGGGGATACGACTTTTACCATCTCCCTCTGTTTACTTGATTCATTTAGTATATTAATGTTTTACTCTTAATTAATGGAGATGTAAAATGAAGTAAAAAGTAAATTAAATGAGGAGTAAGAATATCATCTGTATGTTGACTGGTGCTGGCAACCGACAGTATGCTCTCTATTAAGCAGAAAAAATAATATTTGCAGCAAGAAATTGTAATATAACCGTTTGTACTCAGCACGGGTGTAAACACATATGTAATACATGATTCTATTGTCCATGCACATACTATGTTTGAGCGGATAATATAAAACTAATTACATTTACAATGAAATATTTATTTTATGCAAAGTCCATAATTTATTTTGATTTCAACACCTATGTTAGTGAATTATATAATCTGTCCATGTATATAAATATTCAGAAAAAAAGATCTATGATTGATTTTTATAACATGCATATACTTTTGTGAGATCTAACAAGTTTGTGTATGGAATAAAGTACTATAATGTTTAACTTCAAGTGCCTAGATGCATAGAAATGTAGGAGTTAATATAAGTAATTATTTAAAATGCAAAAATAATTTCTAGTTATTACAAAAGGAACATAATACTATAGACTCACATAATTAAGTATGCAATAAAGGATCATTATCATACCTTAGATTAATTTCCATTTTCAAATACTGTTTAAGGTCTTTATTTCAAATACTGGTCATTTTTTAAAGAAAATATTTATTTATGAGCATTCATAGAATCCCAGCATGATTCTACGGCATGGACGAAAGAATGTATTATGGGGCAAGATAGATTTGCATTTTTTGTGGCATTTATTCACAACAAAAATAGCCTTGGCCAGCAGGACAAAGCTTAAAATACTTTATTTATGTGACATACTCTGAGAAAAACCTTAACTCTTTTCCTGAATTTTGAATGCCTGATTGTATGACATATCTATGATGTTTGCAGTTCATATAATTTGTACTAATATCCATTTTGAACATTCTTTCATGTCTATTAAAAACTTTGACAACATACATTATGCTGTATGTGGTTCATTTGACACATCATGCATGAAAAGCCTCATAATTTCTAATCACTGATTAGATATGCAATGAAGAAATCTAATTTCTTACTTTCACATGGTGTCATCAGAATAAAATTTTCTCGTGAACAACCATACTCATTAACATGTAATAAATTTATATTTATGACATGTGTATTGATAGAAACATTAAATCATAATTGTTAGTGTATTTTGTTGAAAATATTTCAGTGCTAGGTTTTTATCCAATATATTACTAGTCAATATGACACTGCTAATATGTTAATGAACTGTAGGGAAAGGCCTCAATGCTTATTTGTTTACCTGGGGGGTAACCACAATCTCTTAAAATAGTATTGTTATAATGATATGTCAGCATTTTTGTACCCAGTTATATTATTATAACACTGTTTTAAGAGATGGTGGTAACCTCCCTGACCTTTTAAAGTCTTGATATTGTTTATGATGACAGTATCTGTAGGCCTTTATACATATAAAGATTATTTTTAACATTTATAGCTTTATATACTGTTCTGAAATAATACTAGATTTCATAACAATGGAAATCATTGATTTTCCATATATGTGTACAAAGAAGCAGAATTTATTATATGTTTATGATTACAAAATAATAAATTTACTAATTTATTATCACTAAAGTACTTATATTACTTCTGTGAAATGTATACTAGAAATATTGAAAATAAAAAGTTAAATTAAATTGATAATTAAAATACAGATAAAGTTCTTAAATGTATGAGATACTGAAATGAACTGTGTTATAGAAAACAATAAATTGACATACCTACCCTATTGTACCTAATCATATTAAAAAGAAAATATATATTTATTAATTAATCATAAGAGATAATATTACACTATGAATTCAATAATAATCAAATCAGTAAGTTTTGTTCAGTAAATTAGTTTTTTCTATTGTTAAAATCAAATTTAATAATGAGTTCAATTGATTATAAATTTAAGAAGAATGCCAACTGTAAATTTCATAATTTTATCAATAATTTTGTGATGATAAAAAAGCTGGACAAGTGTTTTGCTTATTTTGAACTTAAAGTATTATTTTTATTTGTCCAAGCATTTATTTGGCTTGCAATATTTTATTATTATCAAGATTTTGTCATTTCTTTTCCTGTGATGATAAATGTGTTTTGTTAATATAAACCACAACACAATACATTTTCTTTATAATACATGGTTTAAAAAATAATTTACTTAACAACTCACTATTTTTAGCTAAATTATTGCTTAATACAAGTTTTTAAAGTAGGGCTTTTTTATTTTTGTATGTGATACTGTGACTGATTTTTTGTGTAACATATCAAAATATATGTACTTGGATGAGCTGGTGTGAATTGTATATATGGTTAGTTTTGATGTTCCTCTGTTTGCTATTATGTACCAAACTAGGTTATTTAACTACCTACTTGATCATTTGTTTGGTTTGAGACAATGTAAATAATTTTTTGATTAAATAAATTAGCTACTCAGATGTTGGTTTTATTGTTAACATTTATTTTAAGGTTTCTCTTATATTTATAAAATATATTTGAAATAAAAAATATATAATAATAATACATGAATTTAAACTAAATTAAATGTTTCTTAGCTATTCTTTTAAGTTTAAAATGCTGCAAATATCTAAGTTCACCATTCCAGTTCTTTAAAACTTGCATTTGCTGGTGATCCATGAGGTTGGGCATTTCCAGTCCACAGCTATTAAACTCCTCTAGTTCTTTTTTCTTAGTGATGTTTATCATGTCCTCTCTACTTGCATGTTGGCGATTTTTTCTTTGCCCAATAGAATTTTTAAGTGCAATTTGCTCTAATTCTTCATCAAAACGTGACAAATAAGTCATTACAAGTTCCAAGACCTGTTCTTTAGATAAAACAGGAGCATCTTCTGGCAATCTTTCCTTAAACCATAGTATTTTTTCACCAATAAGGTTGTTTTTAATATCAGTGCCTAGTTTTTTTTTGTCTCTTTTTTCACCCTTCTTCATTTTCTTTACAAGAGATATTGTTTTCCTGCTATTAGGGTGCTTCAAGTTATCCATTGATTTCTTCATATTTGGCATTATAAACAGATTTATTTTATCACTGAAAATAAGAAAATCACGTGGGTTTGTTTAGAAAAATTGACATTTATAGTGATCAGTGCTGCCAGTATGATTTCCCAAAAAAGGACGGTTTGCTTTCCAAAAAGGTACGGTTGGGTCGAGATACTCCTGCAGGAACTAGATCTTTTATTGTAAAGACTTTTGAACTGTGGGGGGGACGAAGGGGAGGATACAGGGAGCCCCCACATGCAAAAAAGGAGGAGGTCTTTGCGGAAACCCCCTTTCCAAAAACTAATTTTCAAAAAAATACTTAATAACACCTTTGGAAGGAATCTATTTCCGTCCAAAAGTACTGTCTGCTGGTGGTACTTCTAAGTTCCATTTCTACATTGTTATTCGTTCTTATTTTCTGACCTATCCGTGTATAATCTACTTGAATGAATAAACATAAAACGCAATCCGCCATTTTGTGCAAATAGCGGATTGCGCTTTGTTCATGAAAAATCCCAGAAAACATTCTCCAGTTGGATCGCTAGTTTTTTAGATGGTCGTAGCATACAAGTCGTTGTCGACGGTTCTTGCTCAGAAATAAGGACAATGAACGCTGGCATTCCACAGGGTTCGGTGCTATCCCCGACGCTGTTCATCCTGTTTATCAATGACATGCTCTCAATTCCGGGCATGCATTGCTATGCGGATGACAGTACGGGTGATGCTCGTTATACCGGCATTCAGGGTTTGTCTCGTGGCTCTATAGAAGAGAAACGAGCAGATTTAGTGCTCGATGTCGAATATTTGTTGAAGAGAGTCTCTGAATGGGGTCAATTAAACCTGGTGGAGTTTAATCCGACGAAGACGCAAGTGTGCGCATTCACTGCAAAAAAAGGCCCTTTTGTCGTAGCACCCAGTTTTCAAGGAGCCTCTCTCTCTGTAGCGGATAGTATTGGAATCCTCGGTATTGATTATTTCTAGTAAGGTCCAATTCAAGCGTCATTTGGAGGACAAAGCCAAACTAGCTGGCAAAAAGTTGGGTGTCCTGAACAGGTCTAGGCGGTTCTTCGCATCGAGCCAGCGACTTGTGTTGTATAAAGCTCAAGTGCGTCCTCATGTGGAGTACTGTTCTCATCTCTGGGCAGGCGCCCCTAAATACCAACTTGACCCATTTGACGCTTTGCAAAGACGTACTGTCCGAATTGTCGGTGATTCTGATCTCACAGACAGTTTAGAGTTTGGAATTCCGGAGAGACTTTAGCTCTCTTTGTGTGTTTATAGGCTTTTCATGGTGAGTGCTCCAAGGAACTGTTTGATATCATGCCGGTGTCACCGTTTTACCATCGTACGACTCGACGCCGAGCTAGGGTCCATCCATACCACCTGGAAACTTTCGCTTCCAAAACCGTTGGTTTCCAGCGATCGTTCCTTCCACGTGCGTGCAAATTATGGAACGACCTCCCAGCCTCGGTGTTCCCTAATAACTACGACATGTCCTTCTTCAAACGAGGTTTAAAGAGAGCCCTTTCCTCTTGATAGGCAGCGGCATGGCTATGCCCTTAGCATTGCAGTTGTCCATGATTGGCGGTTACCGTTTTCCATCAGATGGGCCGCCAGCTCGTCTGCCTACATAAGCAATAAAAAAAAACAGAACCTAACTTTTTTTTCTTTATTTGTTAAAAGCATAATTGAAAGCTCTCAAAGTATCGACAAAGCGCGCTTTGCTTTTTTTCTTCCGTCTCGAGATTCGTATTGTTTCCTTAATAAACTATATGATGATCCGAAAAATACAAGACATCATTATTTTTATTAAAAACAAAATTTTCACTTAAAACTTAGGCTTAACATCAAGTTTACTCTTTCGGTGGCTCTACTTAAAACGTGGACGAAACCTAACAAGTATTAATTTTGTTAAATAATAATGAAATTATTAAAATTAATAACTGCCTTCGTGGTCTAGTGGGTACAGAGTTTGGTTTAGACCACAGCGTTACCCGGAGATCGTGGGTTCAAATCCCACGGGGAACTGACACTTTGTGTCATTTTATCTAGTTTGGTTAGCAAATTGCAGGCTGAATCACTTGAAAGTTAGAAAATGAAGATTACGTGCTTTAGACGACACGCTAAGCCGTATTCGGTCCCGGTTACTATCTGAGGATGGTTGTCGTTATCACCTACCAATCCACTTCCGAAATGTTTTTTACCCTTTGTAGTCAAAAATGTCCAGTCCTTGGAGTTCCCGAAACCTACGGGGGCATTGAAGATGATCTTTGGTATATTACTCTTTCTTTTAACTATGGAAACTGCAAGGACTGTACATTTATTCATTTTTTTGATGGCGAAAAGCCGAATTGTGGCAGTTTTAATGAAAAATGACCCCCAAAAAAGCTGTTCGATAACTTTTAATTTTTTGGAAAAATTTCCGAAGAATTTTCAAAATTCCAATATACGATCCGCCATTAAATTCTGCATCTCAAGATACGAAACAGTCCTGGCTAACTTGCGTATTTTCGGAGATGATTGGAGATATGTGCCGCGCGAACTAGTATTCCAATAAAATGCGCTCCTAAAGGCACTAAAAACCAATAGTAATTATTGTCAGATTTTCAAAATTCTGATGTCATTCGATGCGTAATATTCATACCTCGAGGCCATTTTTTGGTTATTTTGATATTTTGAAATATGGCCAAATTGTATCAGTTTTAATGAAAAATGGCCCCCAAAATCTCTGTTTTTTTCGATAATTTTAGAATTTGGTTCCTGGTTCTCAGTCAACTCGAGTATGCATGTGTTGTATGGTCGCCACAGTATAATCAATATACTGAAATGCTTGAGTCAGTTCAGAGACGATTCCTCAGAGTGTTAGGTATAGGTCGGACTGAAACGTGAGCTACGTCATATGAGTGCCGCCTTCGTCACTTCCAGATGAAAACCCTGAAAGCGCGTCGTAAACTTCATGATCTAAGCTACCTACATAAAATCTTTAACTCTATTATGTCCACCACTCTGGTGTCTGATATATGTATTCGAGTCTCTAATCGATCTTCAAGGCTTGATCGACTGTTCACTGTGTCCCTGTGCAATAACAATGTATCATTTCATAACCCCTTAAACAGAATATGTCGGGAATATAACTGCCTCTCACAAAATGATACCGAGGCTCCTGACATCTGCAATTCGACTGTCACCAAATGGAAGAGCTCTATAATTAGGATTATAAATTAAATTGTATTATAATTATTAATGTATATTGTTAATCTGTTAGCAGTTATATCAACTTTTATAACTTAGCTTTGCACAATTTCCTTTCATTATGTATAATACTGGTTTCGATAATCATGCTGTATACACATGCTTGTGGTGTTGCAGTACTCCCAGAAACCTCTAAACCACATTCAATGTTTAAATTGTATTTACTGTAATGCTGTTTTGTGTATCAAATAAATAAATAAATAAATATTTTTTTCAAAAAAAGAACTAATTTTACAAAATTTTAACACCAAACAAATAAGAAAAGAAAAGCCATTATATTCTGAATCTAACTATACTAAATTGTCCTGGCTAACTTGCATATTTTCGGAGATATTGTGAAATTGATGCGAACCCTAAAAAAGAACGTAATATACATCTTCAATGTCAAATGAATCACTAATTTGAAAATGTACGAAAAAGGTACGGTCTACTCTGAGGTACGGTTGTGTCATGAAAAGTACGGAAATCATACTTTTTGGTACGGACTGGCAACGCTAATAGTGATGCGAATCGCGAACTATACTTGGTCGTCGCAAGGATTAACTAGTTATTAAAACCGTTATACATCCGCGACGCGCTACGATAGAACCGTTTTCACGACTATATTTACGTCCGTGAATTAAATTGATGTTCACGAACTATATTATCAATGTGTAAATATAAAATATGAAAAAGTGATCTATAATCGTAAATAATTTCTGAATTTTATTCTTTGGCTAAATAATATCCCACCAAAAACATTCTGTAAAAAATCTAGCCAAGTCTCGATGGAGCTGCTTGATTATCTCTAAAAAGTAATGAAATCAAGACAAAGACGTGCCAAGTCTAAGGTTTCTTACTGCAATTAATTAATTATTATGGTTAATGTTGTGTGACTTGGCCGTTGAAGAGTACACAAGGATACAAAACTAGGTGCTTCATGACACCATTGCACAATTGTATTTTTCTCTGTAAGTGATTTGTTGTAAATCTTTTGAGAAAATAAAATAATTTATAATGTCATCTTTACTGAAACTGAAATTCATATATTACCTATCATACATTATCATCATTATGTTCATCACTCATTTCTTCATTAATCAGACAAAAAATATTTACTAATGACGAGGCAGTATAGTTTATGATCTTTGCCGGTTCGAAATAGAATGAATAAAAAAATGTCATTATGACATTTCTGAATCTGCTCTTTGTAAAAAGACATCCCCGTGCAATAACTTAAAAATGATTAGAAGGCCGAAACCGGGTGAAAGTGAAGATGATTTATTACGAATGCAGGAGGAGTATCTCCGTGAAAAAGAAAGAAATCAAGACCTTCGGCCTGCCGCTCAAGTTACATGTTTACGACCAACTTTACCAGTAAAAAGGAATAGCACAAATGAAGAGGGCTCTAGAAAGCCTTCAAAGTACGCACAAGCCAAAGGACTTAAGGGTAACAATGAGAAACGTCCACGCATTGATCAAAACAACGCTCTCGGTGAAATTCTCGAGAAGAACATTAGAGATCCGTCGCCAATCAAAGAGCTTGAAAATGATGATAATATACACTATCCTAAAGTTATCCCTTTTCTACTAGGTGAAATAGTAGAGAGAAATATAGATCAGGTTGAAGACTTAGATTTTTCTATGCCACCAGAGGGATTTCCAGTGGTGACCACACATAATCCAAATAAAAGTATCATAGCAAAAAAAATAAACAATACATCCTCTAACATGGATGTTGAAAAATTATCAAATACAAATAATGTAGCTAAGGAGCCCAACTTACCAGAGAAAAGTTATATTTTGTCATCGGAAGATGCTAATGACATTCACAAGGACAACATAAAGATCCTAAAAGAAATGTCTGAAAATGAAATACTAGAAGAAAAGCAAAAGTTACTGTCCAGTTTAGATCCCAAATTAATTGAGTATTTAAAATCTAAACGGCAACAAAGGCATATCAAACAAGCACCCTTGGCAAATAACAAAAGTAATGATAGTCACATTGAAGAGATGGACATTGAAGAGTCGTCATCAGGACAGCCTCAACAAGACTATGACACTTTGTGGGAAAATGACATTTTGTCGCACCCCAGCCTTGGGAAATGGCTACACTTTGATTCCTTAGAAAAGGATAAGTTAGAGTGGATAAAAGGCATCAAAGAAAGCAAGAAGGTAAAACCAGACCATATGAAGCTAGATTCGATTTTAAGGGTTACCTATTGCCTTATACTATAGAGTATACCGAAAAGACTAAATCGCTATTCCATCACGGTGCAGAACCACACAGGCCAGGATACTCATTATCAGAACTCATTGAACTATCTCGATCATCTGTCATTCAACAGAGAGTCATGGCATTAAACACACTAGCTGGAATACTCGAGTATCATAGTGTTGGAACATATAAGAATATAATAGAAATACCATTAAGTAAAATATTTTTCATTATAAGGTTTGCCCTTGATGAAAATAAGACAATAATATTAGAGCCCGCACTTAAAGCCATGAGAAACTTGCTATGCAATAGGGTAGATGAAGCATGCCTCGATGCACTGATTGGATTTGAAGAAGGCACACAACAGCCATGCTTAGAGAATGATAAGTCAGAAATAGAAGAACTGGAGTCCAAGGAGTCAGAATTTACAGATTTTCATTTAGCTGAAATAGATATAATAGCAGCACTCCTCCGCACTGATATTCTGCAGAGAATTTACTATATATTAGAAACAGTCAGGCCTAGCTTTAACTCTGTTCAGTACTGTTTGCAAATACTGACAAGGCTCTTGAGAGACTCCATTGAAACAGCCAATAGCATTGTCAATACTGACCATTTAATGCATACAATCTTGAATAATTTTGTACCTAAAACTAGCATAAATTTCTCATTTGATCCCAATTTTGTATACAATGGTAAACCTGTGCTAGCTGCTTTGAAATTCTTAAGAGTTCTCTCATTGCAATCACCAGATATAAGCTATTTTCTAGTTACTAAATATGATGTTTTAAAGTCAGTATCTGAATATATTAGTTCAGGAATAGAGGGACATATGGTTTGAGGCTTCAGATTGAAGCATTTTGTATATTGTCCAACTTGTTGCAGTACAATGCTGGCATTGATGATGCTATATCTCTGTTCCCTGTTATTATAACAGCTTTGTACAAACATGTGCAGGGGACTGATGTAATTACATCTTCTCCTATAATATCAGCCACTCATGCAGCAGTGGTACTTCAATTTATCAACATTTTCTTAAAATGTCTCAGAGTCCCAAATAAAAATAAGTATAAGATGCAAATATACCCATTACTGAAAGAGGGAGTGCCAAAATGGATCACACAACTTGCATATTCTGATAAATACACTTGTGCCCATTTGAGACTACTCTGTGCAGCTTTAGATTGTTGTAAAACAATTGTCGTTACCGAAATATTACAGTTAAATTCTCAACGAAGTACTGCTAGTTTAGCACAATCTAACGGTTTTAATAAAATGGTTGCGAACCTCTTGAATACATCGAATTTACTGTCTGGTATCGAAAATAGTGATTTACATATGGTAAAAAATTTAAAAAATCTCGGAACCTCAGTTGTCGATAGATCGCAAAAAATATTGCCTGTCCTAAGTATGGATTCGCCTTTGCCGTTTTTGGCGTCGCTCTTTAAATTATTGATTTTCATCGAAGAAAAACATGTAACCAGTGCTTTTATTACAAAATTCGATAATTATCTTAGACATTTCGCAAATAGGAAGCCATGTCTCTGTGATAATTGGTTCAGTAGAATTGAGATAGACTTTCTGTTTTATATTGTTAAAGTAGCAGTTTACAATAATGTACCTGAATCTAGCAAAGACTTGTTTTACCTTGTGTCAAATAAGTTGTGCTATATTTTACAAATCGACAAAAGGTATTCATTAGATTACCTGTTTAGGAATGTTGTGTTCAACAAAGATTGGCTAACGACTGAAAGACTATTGAATCTTGTGTCTTTATCGGATGCGGAAGAAGTTTCGATATCATTGCAGTCGATCGACGAAATCCGACTTTGCTACAGCGAATTTATAAACTTGAACTATATCGATACAGGGCCTAATATTGTGTTACGAAAATGGCAACAGCCAATTTTGCCAAGAGACTGGATTTACTTGCCGATTCTCATGTTGTATAGCAAAAGCCAAACTGCAGAAGTGACGCCCACTGTGGCCGGCGAACATTCGAAGAGAGTAGTTGCACATGCAGCTTCTCAGAAAGAACTCATCATAACTGTCAGCTTGGATTGGATACTTTTCAATGAAATGTGTTTCTCGGATATGCTTAAGGACATCGATGTAACAGACAGATTTTGTAGAATCATGTGTGTCTTCCTCTGTGATAATTCTTTGTTTCTCGATACGCATATCAGGTATCTGCTCAGGAAGAATACGCAAGTTCTTTTTAAGCATAAAGCGCGTTTTAACTTTGATAGGCAAATAACAGGTCTGAATATAATTTCCAAGACTTCTACACGCAGTTGTTGGAGCAATTTCAATCGGTTAGCTATGGTGACCATACGTTTGCTGCGTGCGTATTAGTTCCTCTTGCTCAAAGGCATAATGTGAAATGGCGTAAACTGCTGTGGTCGGAGTATGCTGGGTGTCTAAGAGCCCTTGATTGTCCTGAGGAATTGCTTTGTTATGAAATAAATGAATACTTACATCCTGAGGAAACTGATGAGTCGCTCATTAAATCCTACTTCCAAGCGTTATCTTCACACTTGCTCCGGCCTGGGACTATAGCGTATAAAATCGCGCGCCATCATGTTGAAATGTATAAAAAAAATCGAAAGAAAGTTTAACTTTATTTTTATGATAACTTTTACTAATAATACCTTAAGATAAGTTATTAAAACAACTTGCAAAAAATTTTGTTGTTTCCCTGTAAAAAAAACATTCACTTTGAACTTGAACGGTATCCTAGATAAAAGGCAGTTTTTACTTCAATCAACCAGCCTATACAAGTCTGCAAGGAAGAGGCCTTCCTTCACAGCATTGCAATGGATGATCCAGTTTTTAGATATTTTTATTCATAAACATTCCACCTATCATTTAATTAAGCAAACTTGATGGAACGGTACTTAACAACCGCTAAACGTAGCATGTGAAGCCCGTGCAATAACAGCAGCATTTCTCCCCTACCTTGCAGCAGCGGCCAGCGGTGACAACAACTGGTCCCAACTTAGTTTCTTGCAAATACATAGGAACACAATATTTATAGAAAATAAATAAATATCGGAGCGGCAACTAGCTTCAATTGAAGGAAGGAGCGTGTATTATGGGCGCTAAACAACGGATAAACATAAATATATTTGTACTGCCCACAGATCCGAAACCTTTAACCACTACCTACTAACTTGTATGCTTATCATCAGCTCATTGTGTCCCCACCGTTCCGTTCGCAAGTCATCGGGCCGGAGGTCGTCCTACGTTACGCTTGCCGAGACGCGGTCTCCACTCCAGAACTCGTGTACTCCAACGGCCATCAGTTCTGCGACATACGTGACCAGCCCACGGCCACTATAACTTGCTGATCCGGCGGGATTTGTCGGTAACTTTAGTTCTCTTACAGATTAAATTATTTCTGATTAAACCCTAAGAGAGACCCTCTCGACTTATACTTTAATAAATTTCTTTGAATGGGATGGTCCATCCAGCCTTGTTGGTTGTACTGTCTTTGGCAGGCTAGGCCAACCTGCCTTTGGTAGTATCCTGCCTTATATAAGTACCTATATAAAGTAACCTACCTCTGTGACCTAGAGGCCACAGCGTTGAGTTTAAATCGGATTCGGGCTTTCATAGGTTCAAATCCCGCGGGGAAACCGCACGTTAAGAAGTCATTGTGTGATTTTTTCCAGTTTGCTTAGGACATTGGCCTGAAAAAGGATGATTTCGGTCTTTGAAAGGCTAAGCTAAAATCGAAGGACGTTGGGGTGTTAAAACACCCACCAATCCGCATTTTGCCCGGGAGTTGACCGTCAACTTGTGGGGCCCTGAGCTGGAGGTTTACAGCCCCATGTTGTTTGGAAAGGACTATTCCCTGGAGTGGGCAGTTATAAAGCTAATGGTGTATAAAGAAAAGACTGCAGGGACTTGCCAAGACTAAATAGACCGCGGCATACCTAGCTTTGGCACGAACCTCCGCTCATCCATGAAGGTGGCTTTTCCTATTGTACATGATGATTGAAATGGCAATTGTGAAGTCTTGAACCCTAGGAGGAATCTGATTACTCACACTTTGCTCCCACCCGTCTGCGTACACCTTCCTTTCAAGTTTAGGTTACCCAAATAAAAGTTCTAAAACTAGAACGCGCCCCAACGATTTGGCGCGAAAATGTCGTTATGACAGTTATAATTTGACCTTTTGACAGACAGCTGCAGGTGTTTCAAGTTTGGTGTTTTCTTTTGTTCAAAATTCATAAATCTAACCGAAAAGAAATGATTCCCTGAAAATACAGCTTCGTGATTTCTCAAAGATGTTCATAGAAGACCTCAGGAATGATTTTTATAATGTTTTACTGGGGAACGTATGTGATTTTTGATTTAAAAGTAGGTATATTGTTGTTTTACATGTGAACATAGTTGATCATATAAGGTTTTTCTTCTTCCAGGGTTTTATTATTAGTGCACTACGACGTAGACGCGTTATGTACGTGCAAGATACTCCAGGAGTTGTCAAATGTGATAATATATCGTATACCTTGGTGCCGGTAGGGGTATTTCGGATCTCAAGACTGCTATAAGAAAACAATGAGGAGATAAAATATGTAGTTCTAGTGAATTGTGGTGGTACGATAGACCTGGGGACATCCTACACCGGAGGAGAATGTAGTGTTTTTTGTATTAGACTCTCATAAACCAACAGATATTTGTAATGTCTACAGTGATGGCCAGGTAAGCATTATTTTATCAGTAGCGTGCCTCGGTTTCACCCCCTAAGTTTTCGGTCCCGTGGGCATAAAATATCGTCTTTATGTTGCTCAGGATATTAGCTAACTCCATGCAATATTTTATTGAAATTGCTTTAGCCATTTTAGATGTGAAGAATAACAAACATACACATTGACAAAGTTTCACCTTGAAGATATCTCTATCTCTCTTCAACCTATTGCAGTCCACTGCTGGACATAGGACTCCTCCATTTTGCGCCAGACATTGAAGATATTGTGCTATTTAATTTCTAAAATATTAAAAAAGATGCATAATTATTCACATGAATATATTTCAGGCATAATGATTTCATTCAAAATTGTGTACATGTTTAAAATAAATATAATTTTAGTGTAACATTTTATAAACTTCAGCAAAAGCTCAGTTAGTAAACATTACTATTTAAATAAATTCCACTTGGCACTATTTTGTGCAGTTTATATTTAGTTCAAACTTGCCTATACACAGTTATTACAATACCTGTGTATTGAATTTGTGTTTCAAAACTTATACCTATAAAAATTTTCTTAGTACACTGCTAGTCTATTCACTTTCAACAGTATTGTATTTGACTTTATAGAAGTCCACTAATTATCATAAACTTATGTGGTTCAATCCCCATGCATGCATGCAATTGACATGTTTTTGTGAATGGTATTTAATAAGAATAATAATAAACTTTTATTGCACATAAAACATATTACAAGGGAAAACATGGACAGAACAAAAAGTGTACAAATAAGGCGGTCTTATTACTAAAAAGCAATTTCTTCCTGACAACCTTCAGAAGAGGATAGTTTATTAATAATGATTAATTGGGCTGTGCAAAAGTTAAGTATTTGTGTCATGTCTGTTTATATTGCGCTGGGTGCTTTTCATGTGCATATAATAAAAGATATTTTCAAAATAAAGTATGTAAATAAATATCTTCTGATACTCACACAGCACCACCTTGTCCCAAACTAAGCATTTAGCCTGTAATATGGGTATTTAATAACTGATAAATGTACTTATCTATTTTTTTTGTAAGTACTTATTAAACACAAACACCCAGACCATTACAAACAGACATGGTTATGCACACAAATCGCATGTTTAATAATATACTGACCTAACTCAAAAAAGTCAGTTTTAGGGAAATCGCCAAAAATGTTTTGTAATCATGGAGTTTCTCGCTTTGTTTGGCAATAAAACTAATACTGGTAACTAAAAGTTTGTTTTTATAATTTTCTTTGAAAACCAAAGAGTTATATATGACGATATACAACTTTATTTGTATGTAAAACAATTATAATACACAAAATAAAATGTTTGAAAATTAAACATCGATCATAGGTCCTTGTCCTTTTAAATACATAACAAAGTTGTTTTTGGTAGGCGTGTTATTTGTTAATTAGTCAATGTATTATAAAAAATATGATTGTATGTATATGACTCAATTTATTAAAAAGTTTGATGTAGATTTATAGACCCAATTTATTTTTAGCCCGCTTATTGCAAAATAAATTAAATACGGTTTTGACTTAAGACTTTTTAATTATTACAAAACATCTTCGTAACAAAAACCAACAGTAGGTATGTAGTTTTAATCATCTTAACAAAAAAGTTTCTTCACATTAGAGAATAATAACTAATTAAACCAATACTAAATGCAACATATTACAATAATTACTATGTTTTTCTTGTTTTTGTAGGTGTTTCCTGAATTCCTCAGGCATTCTACATCATTACGCTTGCGTTATCTTCTCTTTGTTCCCGCCTTTTCTTCCTCCTCTCTATTAGCATAATATGCTAAACCATTTTCAGTGAAGTCAAGAACTCTGGCTTCTTCTGTAATTTTTGGCTGTCCGTTATTGAATAGTATGTGATTCTCGCCACGGGTTCTAGGTGTTTTCTTCTCTTCATCCTATCGCAGTTCACTGCTGGACATAGGTCTCCCCCATTTTGCGCCAGATATCACGGTCCTCCCCTTTCCTCATGCAGCCTCCACCAGCGACCTTTCGCAAGTCATCGGTCCATCGGACCGGAAGCGTCCTATGGTACGCTTGACAAGTCGCGGTCTCCACTCCAGAACTCGTCTGCTCCAACGGCCATCGGTTCTGCGACATACGTCACTGCCACTTCAACTTGCTGATCCGGCGAGCTATGTCTTACGGATTAAATCATTTCTGATCTTATCCCTAAGAGAGACCCAAGCATAGCGTGCTCCATTGCGCGTCGAGTGACTTTGAACTTGTGAAATCCCGCAGTCAGTGTCCATGTCTCAGCTGCGTATGACTTTCGTCTTTTAGCATTGCGGAATCGTTGACGTTAAGATATAACGAAGTTTACCGAATGCCACCCAGCCTAACTAAATCCTCCTAATAGCCTCCCTCTCGAAACAATTCCGGCCAGGTTGGATGGTTTGGCCCAGGCAGACATACTCCCGCACAACCTCGAGAGTGACGCCATCGACGCATATCGGTTTGGCATGACACGATTATTGAACATCACTTTCGTCTTGTCCATATTAATGCCAAGCCCAACTCGTCGGGAAGATTCATTTAGGCTGTTTAGCATCTCAGCAAGCTCTTCCGATGACGATATCGTCCATAAAACGCAGATGAGAAATGTACTCTCCATTG
>PQWD01000092.1:94851-117909 GCA_019425675.1 Leucinodes orbonalis
TTTGGATCTTGACGATGACATCTTTATTCCTAAAAAGTTTAAATGTATATTGTAGATTAAGAAAACTGTATCAAATTCCAATAATATTTAGACAAAAAGTGACTGAAAATTCAATTTGAAAAAAAACTACATGGTCTCATTCAAACCTTTACTACGATAAAGCCTAATGTTCTAGTGTGTCATAGAAACCGCTACGAGTTTTAGTAATACAGTGACTCATTTTGTAATAAAAATAGTGTCAAGGTGATTCATTTGTAATTTTAGTAGAAAACTCACCTAAAAAACAATTGTTACTAAAAATACGATAGTTTTTGTGGTAAATGGCTAAATCATCAATCAGTCTTAAAATGTGACAACAAAATAAGACAAAGACAGACTAAATTCATATTTGGTCATATTACTACAAATAATAAAATGAGAAATTACCATGAAGTTTGGAAGTAAACAATCTCAAAACGTATTCAGTCTTCGTTTCATAAAACCGTAACACCTTCACTGTTCAAATACCTGATGCAAAATAAGATGAGTCAGTGTTCTGGCAAAGACATTGATGAAACAGCTAAATGGGAAAGACCGAAACATCGAAATTGGAGCCAGTTGGTCAAAAATTGATGAAGTTTGTGAAATGTTAAAAGGCTAAGATAAGCCTTCCGCTGTATATAACTCAATTTTGACGAAAAACTATTCGTCAGTTTACTATAAAATGTGCGATATGTTTGTAAATATTTTAATAATTAGGTACAGTGTCAAGGAAAATCTGTGAGTTTTTAGCTCAATAAAAACGTTATATGGGTTGTTCATGATACCAATTGTTGTGAAAAAGTTAGATTCGACATATTTTATCAACGTTGAAAGCGTTCTTGCAAGCGAAATAAAAAATCAAGGTGATTTAATACCAAACAACCATTTTTGCAAGAGACCTGCCGCCATAATAGGTACTTTTTAGAGTGGCCATATAAATATTTTTGCCGATTTGATTGGATTTTTACTTTTGAACTGTCTAATCTATTCTATACTAATATTATAAAGCTGTAGAGTTTGTTTGTTTGTACGTTTGTTTGAACGCGCTAATCTAAGGAACTACTGGTTCGATTTGAAAAATTCTTTCAGTGTTAGATAGCTTTTTTATCGAGAAAGGCTATAGGCTATATATCATCACGCTACGAGCAATAGAAGCGGAGCAGCAAATAAAGAATGTTTCAAAATCGGGGGATTTTTTTATACTTGGAGCTTCCGCTGCGTAAACGGTTAAAGTTTCGCAAGTCATATAACTGTCGGATGTAATTCCATGCACATCCGACAGTTACAGTGCTCTGACCCATTAATATGGTTTATGAGTTATTGATGGACTCAGAATCCATTTCTGTTTCATTGTCACTGGACTCACTAGCCGTCGATATGATTATGAAGTCCATTTCTTGATCCTAAAGATAAGACTATAATTTTTTAAATAATATAGCTATTTAAAGGCGTGTTATCTAAATATTTAACCATCTCAGGTTACTCCGGCTGCAATGCAATGGTTGAAAATTCATGATTCTCTCTTTGAGGGTATGTTATACTATGGTGTGGTTCAACCTCTGAGTTCAACTGAGCTATTATTGCTCTTTTGCACTGCTGCGGCATGTACATATGTGTAGTTTGCCGTTTATGATATTAATAATGTTTGTGTTTAGGTAGGTATTCATAATGTTGTGTGTTAGATTGTTACTCAGATTAATTTGTAATGTTTTAATTAAGCATGCATGTCTTTAGTGCAAATAAGTGATTTCCCTATCTATTTATAGTCATGTACCTAATGTTGGTGATTTCTTCGCATAAATGGAATCCACAACCCATTGAACGCCAGGAATCGAAAGACATCATTGGCAGTCAAAGGGATGGATGATAAATTAAACAGTTCAAACGTAAATCTAATCATAAAAGCAAAAAATATTTATGGCAACTCTAAAAAGTACTGTCATGGCGAGGGTTCTTGCAAAATTTTTATTGTATTTAATACTAAATTACCTTGATTTTTTTTATTCCCGTTACAAGAATGCTTTCACCTTAGTAAAATATCTCAAACCGATTTTATTTTCAACTTTTGGTATCATGAAAAAGTCATAAAACGCTGTCTGATGCAGCTCATCAAATCAAACCACGATCTGTCATATTTATCTCCGCAGACTTCTTTCGTGAAACCAAGCAAGAAGATTATCTCAATCTTCTTGCGTGATCGGTGAAACCAACGACCATTAGGCTAGTGGTCGTTACGTGAAACGGATTAACAGACTACCCCTCTTATAAAGTTTATGATTATAACAAAAAGAACATTTTTGGGTTGAACCATCTACTTCTAATGCAAGATAGGTATCTTTAATCACGAATAAATATCAAAGCAATGATATTCTATAAAAAAAAGAAGTAACTATCAACCAAAAAATTCCCGAGCCGATAGGACATAAAAAATATATTTAATCTAATAATAAATATGAAAACATAAATTAATTCAAATAATAAAAACTAAGAAACCTACAAAACGTAAAAAAGGTGTCTTAGATCACTGTCCCTAGTCTGTGACATGGTACCCATAAGGCTGGCAACAAAAAAAAAACATAAAATAAAATAAAAATGTTGACCTTACGACGTAATTAAAAGGGTACAAAATCAAAAGCATGAGCACTACTATGTCACTACATGAATGAAACTCCGAAATGTGATTAAGAATGAAAATTCTGCCTAACTGACCTGATGGGCAGATTTTTTACGCGGACACTGAGATTGTGCATATATGTAGTTAGTATAGTAATAGATAGTAGTGATGTAACGAATATTCGCATTCGCATTCACATTCACGAATATTCGCATATTTTTCGATATTCGCATTCGCATTCTCGGAGGAAAAAGTCTTTTTTCCTCCGAGTTCGCATTCGCAAAAAACGATGCGAATATTTTGCGAATGTTTTTAACAAACTAAAAGGAAATTATTATATAGAAAGATGCATATAAATTAATAACACAATAGATAAGCAAGCTTTATATATTTTATTTAATTATATGTGAATTGACTGTTCCATAATATGAAAAACTTAACTTTTTTTATTTTTTAGAACCTTACATCGAAACAAAACTTTCTTTCTGTGACTAACTTCGTTCATTCAACCTGTATCGGTTCGGGCGCTCGGCTATGTTCGGTTTCAACACGGCCGGCACGAAATGTCAAAGCTGTCAAATATTTGACGCGCGCTTTATTTGAAATTTAACATTCGCATTCGCGAATATTGAAGATATATATTCACATTCGCATTCGCGAATGTTAAAAATTCAATATTCGTTACATCACTAATAGATAGTAGACGTAAGTGACGGATATATCTCGAATCGAGACTACTAATTTTACATTGTCTTCGGAATCGTGGTGTTTTAAACAACAAAGGGACCAATCTGTGCATACCATTTGCTTGCATTTAATCTGGAACCAACAGAAGACTCAGAATGAACTATTTTACTCTGAATAAAATTAGCGGCCAATAGCGAAAAGTTTCATCCGAAAAAAAAGGGTTGAGGACTTAAAAGGACGAGACAATGCAATTTGAAAACCAGGATTTTACAAAGGGATAATTTATACGTTATAATATCGAATAGATAAACTATAGGCAACATAAACAATTATTCAAGCGAGAAAATGAATATGGGTTGGTCAATGGTCAGACAAAGTACCTGGTTGGATTTTAACTTTATTATTTAAAACAAAGAGCGTCGGTGGCTCAGTGGTGTGGACTGTCGCCTTCCTACCGGGAGGGCTGAGGTTCAAATCCCGACACGTACCAATGTATTTTCGAATTTTCGAAAAATATATGTACGTCATCGACGCTCTTACGGTGAAGGAAAACATCGTGAGGAACCTTCATGCACGCCTGCGAAGAGATTCAAGGTTGTGTGTGAAGTCGTCCAATCCGCACTGGGCCCGCGTGGACGACTAAGGCCTAATCACCCTATACGGGTAGGCTCGTGCCCCTCGGTGGGGACGTTAAATGAGCTGATGATGATGATGATTTAAAACACTATTCAATGCTTCGGGCGATAGAGAATGCGCTATATAATGGCACTATACCAGATACATAGGTATTATTTGTTCATAGGAACACAGATTTAAATATATGTGCCTCAATGCAAAGTCAAAAATGAATCTGTAAAGTTATCAATCGAGCACTATAGGTCCCTATTTATCGCCTAAACAATTTAATGCACCTAGTACCTACCTATAATTTGATGATATAATTTAAAATTGGCCAAGCGCGAATCGGACTCGCCCGTGGAGGGTTCCGCAGCAGCAAGTTACATAAAAAAGTGTTTTTTTATTTACTGAAGCACCTTTTACAACTTTAATATGAAAAATAGTGGTTCACCGTTAAATGACGTATAAAAAAAACTACACACCAGAAATCGTTCAAACTAAATTTCGTTGTTAGATTTTATAGTCATGTACCTATATCATATATTGTTTTTAATTTTATCCACCCCATAGTTTAGAAATTAAAGGGGGACACAATTTTTTCAACTTTGGAAGTGTCTCTCGCGCAAACTATTGAATTTATAAAAAAATGATATTAGAAACCTCAATATCATTTCTCAAGAGCTACACACATTGATATCCCACACGGGGGGTACGATGAAAAAATTTTTTTTCTGTGTCAGTTCAGTGTATGGGGAACCCCAAAATATAGTTTTTTTTTCAAGTTTTTTATCAAAACCTAATAGCGGTTCACAGAATACATACACATATAAAGTTTGAATAGTGTAGTGCTTATAGTTTCGGAGAAAAAGGAGTTGTGTTATTCGGACGGACGGACGGTCGGACAGACAGACAAACAGACTGACAATCTATAAGGGTTCCTTTTTGCATTTGGCTACGGAACCCTAATAAGGAGGTACACAACAATAAAACAACAAAATACTTTTTATCTATTTATAAAAAAAGCACCGTCTGTAAAACATACAAATTCCGATAAAAATGGATTATGTATTGGCATCCATAGCGTATTATAAAATTGGAAAATTATTATGTGTATATTCGACATTATAAAATATTGTTACAGTTATCTTATAACGACTCCATACTATTGCTTTTAATTAAGACAGAAGCCTACTTATTCCACTTGGGGTTGAGCAAGTAACTTATAATGATACTAAGCATTTCGATGACATTTTACTTTTCAAAGTTCATATAATATTAGGAAAATAATATATCAACAAAGAACTAAGGCCAGTTTAGTTTTTATTCCGAACAAGTCTTGGTAACTACACTCCAATTTTATTGACCAGACGCGTCGCAAGAGACGCAAAACATAATCTCAACTAATAAGAAACACAGCACAAACAAATTAAGTGACAACTGAATGAGTATGCAGTGTGTTCCCGACTTAAATTAAAATCAGTACAGGATTAATACTTAATTATTCATTTCAATATTAAATAAATTATAAAATGCTCATAAAATACACTTATTCAAAATATATATTGTTAAAAGTGACATAGAAATTTTGGTTCTTAAACTAATGATAATGAAGTTCGCAGCGTCCATTTCCAATATTTTACGCGGTAAAGATATTGCTACGGCCATTTTGTTTTATGTCAAAATTGGCACATGGCTTCGTAAAATGGCCGTGTTAGAGCTGTTATCCACCAAAGCAAATATAGAGCCTATACTTTTGATTTAAAAGACGAACCGTTGTGTCTACTATTTTTTTTTAGTAAATGAATGCTCTGTAATCGCTTTAAAGGATAGCAGGCCTATATGAACATCTCGAACGGACTTATATAACTTACGTCGAGTTTAAAATAGGGCGATACTAGCGAATTATATGTATTAGCAAGGGATGATCCGCTCAAGCGGTCTTCTCTTGTTCAATGATGTCCTTGGTGGGCAGGGGGTTTTTCTCGCAAGTCTCCGTGTGCTTCAACTTGGTGGGGTCGAAATTTTCGATGCCATTGAGGAACTTTTTCTTTCTTTCTCCGCTTCAATTGCTGTTGAGAAATAAATGCGTTAATATAATATCTGGATGTGGCAGTGTTGGTAAATGCCAGCTTTACCCAGTTGCTAGCAGTGTTTACCCCAAAAAGTTGATAAAAATGAACACGTTCGCGGATACTGAACGCCAGTAGACATCATAACAATAAACATGTTGTGTCTCGTATACTGTTCGCGACTGTGTATAAAATAGCTTAGCTTAACTAGCTACAAGTTTCATTCAATTTTAACTTTCAATCATGAGTCATGACATTATAGCTAGAACAGTGGCGTGCACTCCATATATACAAATAAGCAGTGCATACCCTGTGCGTCCACACAACCCGGAATATCGCCAACATATTAAATGATTCCCACGTATTCGCCTATTGCCTCTACATATTTGAAACCATATGCGATCTGCTGTAAACAGCACTTAATTTGACAAAAATATAAATAAATATAAAGCGAAGCGTAGGCCGACCCCCAACCAGATGGACGGATGATCTGGTTAAGGTGGCGGGTAGCAGATGGATGTCAACTGCGAGGGATCGGTCCGCGTGGAAATCATTAGGGGAGGCCTTCGTTCAGCAGTGGACATAATTGGGCTGTAATGATGATGATGATGATGATAAATTATATATTGTTTTTGTCACACATATTGCATACACTACTCACTATCTCTGTGCACGCCACTGAACAGAATTAGCTGTAAAGTTGCTACGTTAGCTTCACTGCTATGTGGCCTAATGGTAGGTAATTGACTCAAAATCTTTAAAAGTTAACATTGGCAAGTGGCTTAATCGTAGTGCCAGACGACCTAAAGTGTGAAGTCTGAATTGAAAAGGTCCTTTGCTACTTTGTTAAATGTCTTGATTAAAACGTGAAACAACGCAGACCGTTGTTGAGGACGTATTTGTGATTCTAGTAAGGTTACTAAAGGCCTAAATCCCTTTCTCCTACAACTTAAATAAGAAATAAAAAACCTTAAAGTTCGTGTGTTGCAATAAATATTCCACTCTTCCACTGTCCGCCAAGAAGCAGAGGTTTGTTATTTCCTGCAGCAGAAAAAAAGCGAAGAAAACAAAGTGGCAAAGAAAAAAGCGCAAAAACCTTCAATAGGCGGCAATGGGTTCTTCTCTTCTGTCGTGGCATGCTTCATCTGTGTCTTGTCGAAGTGTTCGACGCCGTCCAGGAGGTTTTGGTGCGCCTTCTCGGCAGCCACAACTGGCAAGCGTCGTGCAAAACAAATAAATAAACAAGCAATGCGCGGGGGAAACACGCTTAGTACAGGCAAATATTGCATGCAGTGTTATACTAATTTCATTTTTATATTAACTCTGTTGATGTGCGTCTCCTCATGAGGTCAATGAAAAGATGGATATGAAAGGGGCTTTGTGTGGATACCACAGCAGATCTCTATCAGCTCGTCTTTACGAGTAAAAAAAAATGCGCCGACTCAAAGTTATAGGGGCAAGATAATGACGATGATGAATGTGCGTCTCCTCATATCCATGCTGTGTGGAAGGCCTGTGACCTGCAGGGACGATATAGGCTGATGATGACGCTGATGAATGTGCAAAATGATAAATTATCATATATATATAACATCATAATATACGGATTCTTAGCGATCAACCTTTTAAACAATTTTCTTTCTTTCTTTCTTTTTGAATTACTATTATTACAGCGAACAATTTAACACAATTGGACGATGACAACTTTTTATATGACCACTGCTGTTGGCCGTAGATGGCGGTTACAGTTTACCGAGCACAGATGGTTCTGAGCCTTCAAACTTTACACAACGAGCCAAAGGGAATATTTTTTCTAAAAGGGCCCGAAAGTTTAAAGATATAAATAAATGTTTTGTAGTCAAGTTAACAGTACAAGGGAGGCGATAGATCATACATTTTATGCATCGAGGAACAAATAAATGAAATTAGTATTATCGCATACAAGGTAATTTGATAAAGGAAAAGCGTGTCGCATTGCTAATTATACACATCAATTAAATAAAGGAAAAAAATAATAGTCAGTAAGATTTCAGCATACTTAGGTTTAAAGCACTTCATAAATGCACAAGAATTTGGTAAGTTTAGTATATTTTAAGAGAATCATATTATTATTATATTTAATTATTTATTATTTTTTTCGATGATTTAGTAGATATACATCTATACGACCATAAAAGTCCAATATATTGATCTTTCAAAATTATGTATGATCTGCTATTTAGGGTAACGGTTTCATTAACTTTTTGTCAGAAATAAAAAAACAAATGCAATCGCATTTAACCTTTCCAGCAATTTGAAATACGGTTGTAGGCTGTTTTCTTAGTTTTTTATGTTTTGTTAAAATTAAAAAAAAAACATGAAACGTAATTTTTGATATTTGCAAAACTAATTTAAATTGTTTGCTTGCGCAGAAAAATACGTATGAAGCTTAATAGGCATTGTGATTTATTCAAAGAAGACAAAAGTCCATGCTTCAAATAGTATGAGAAAGTACCGTCTTTGTCGGGCAGGGGATTCTTCTCCTGTGTCTCGGTGTGCTTCAGCCTTGTGGCGTCGAATTTCTCGATGCCGTCGAACAACGACTTTTGGGATTTCTCAGCCACGTCTGGAATTAAGGAAAATGAATACATGAAAATAACACAAAAAAAATTGTTCTAAATGGTAACATAAGACCTCCAAAGATTTCCATCGAGAGAGAGAGAATTCTCTCTCTTGGTGGAACCTCGAACGCTTGGTGGGCGTAGCGAGTCCCTCCGTGGGACTCATTACAGCCTTATTGTAATTGCTTAATTTTGGAACATGCACATTTTAGGTGAGTTATATAAATAATAAGTGAGTAGTAGTTTTATTATTTTAGTTAAGGCGTAAAACATTAGGATTTGTAACTATTAGTTAATTAAACTTATGACATTAACTTTTACAAATATGTGTGTTATAAAAGGCAAAATTCACCGATTTAGTAGCGTATTCCTGAAGTAACTGCATGATTTTCACTCAACTGCAAACCATTACCGTGTCTACATTACAACGTATTCGTACAGTATTTTTGTATAGTTTCATGGTATAAACATTTGTACATACACTCGAAATACTATTATTTATACATAAAAAACAAATATCAATACATTTTATATCTGGCAACACATGCTTTCACATTGATTTTCAATGTCATTTTTTATATACTTTTTTATACATGTATTTTATATGAATTTAGAATCATTGGCATGGATTCAATCTTGATTATTGACTCATATTACAGAATGTTTTATGGAAACCTCAAACCATATAGCTTTATCATAAAAGCTTTACTAAATAAATGAAATATCCTCAAATATCGCATTGCATTGAGCAATTCGTCAATTTATTATAGTGCCTGCGCCACCCTCTGCCAAACCGCGCGCCGTGAAACCTTATATTATGTTTTTTTTTAAACATTGCCAATGTTCTATTTATTCACCACAAATCTAGAATGAGTATTTTTTTTTACGGTGAGTGTAGACACGGATCATGTTATTTTATTATTGCCACCCACAAAAATACCTATTGCATTCGGCAGTACAATCTTTTCGACGGTGTCCGTCCGTCTGAGCGTGGACGTTTGGAACGACTCCACGCCAGCTAGCAGAGCAGAGTGTCGTCTTTCCTGTGCTACGTCTGTTTCAAATTGAAATAACTATTTATACTCGTACGGTAATCTTGGTTTATTAATAATATGAAAAAAATGCAATATTTATGGATCGACAATTTTATTTTTTACGCAATCGACATTTAAAAAACCCAATAATTGTCTATGGTTCGTCAATTGCCTTTTTATTTTTTAACAATTACTTAAAATATCTATTTTTTTATTGCCAGTTAAAAAATAAGATTAACGCAACGAGTAAAAAGATTTATAATATCTTTATGAATTAAAGGTACCTTCAGCAGACGGCAGCACGATCTTCTCGTTTGTGTCGACATCACGGAGGCAGCTTTGGTTGAAGCCTTCCAACTGGCTTTTCAGGTCCGTCGCCACCTTGGGCAGGTCCTTGAGGGAGGGGGCGTCTACTGAGCAGGCCATTGTTCTGTTAACAAAAGAGAATTACAAATCTTAAAAAAATATAAAAGAGATGTTCAATTTTATAAAAGAGGATATTAAAAAATTAAAAACGCGTAAGTTAAAATAAGGCAATACGAAGCCAACAGCTCCTCAACAACCCTCATCAACTTTAATTTTGGTTATCCACATACCGAATCTCTTAATTTTTAACTACATCCGCCAATGTCGCCTTTGTGCGTGGTCAAAGGGTTAAAAGTGCGTCACATAACCTAAAACCGCGATATCACAGTTGGTAATGCCACTCAAAATGTAAAGAATTATGTATGTCGTTTAAACAGAGCGAAAAAGTCGCTCAGATCTTATTACGATAACTAGGTATATCAAGATGAGACAACAGTGGGTAGGATAACAACTGTTGTTCTATGTACTAGGCTACCTAGCCCTCCCCGCAACGCCCTAAGCCGAGGTCCTAGTCCCACTCTGAGACACCTAAGATTTGTTGTGTAAATTTCAGTAATTACGTGGAAAAGAAGCTAATTTCACTATCATCATCTTTATATAAATATTTCGTGTCACGTGTTTGTCCGCGATGGACTCCTAAACTACTAAAACGATTTTAAATTTGATTTGCATTCCGTGTGCATTTTGATCCAACTTGAAAGATAGGATAGCTTACATCTCAATTTATAGTCACAATATTATTTTATTGCAAATTATTTGTCTATTAAAGAAAATTATTTGTCATTATTACAATTATCTGTTGACTGGACTGGTTGGATTCGATTTACTGTTTTCTATCTGCTACAACAATGAAAATCTCATTAATTGGACCTATTTTTGACATTGTATGTCCATTGTCTGCTCTTTATAGTAATTTATATGGTTACATACGTACGAAGTACGACAACATGGCGCCAAAAAAGAAACAAGTTCTAATTTGTTCATTTTGTTGAAGACGCATTCGGTTTTGAGTCACCGCGCGTGTTACAGATTCCACAGAAGACGTTTGCTGTTAGGGCTGCCGTGATTATTAAAAATATGTCAGACTTGAGACTACTAACGGCGCACACCGGCTTTGCATGATTTTATTTTTTCAACCAGTCTACAGATGGAGCCCATCTCCAGCTGTGGACTGGTTGAAAAACGCTCCCCATTTTTTGTTAGGTATATCGGAGGACTGCTTTCCTCATCCAGCCTCCACCAGTGACCTTTTGCAAGTCGATCCATCGGTCCGGGCGTCATACGCGACTTTTGCCAAGACGCGGGCTCCACTCCGAAACTCGTCTGCTCCAACGGACATCGGGTTTACGACATATGTGACCGGTCCGCTGCCATTTCTACTTGCTGATCCGGCAAGCTAAGTCGGTAGCTTAAGCTCCCACTTATATCGTTCGAATAACACATTTCTGGTGTATCCCTGAGAGAATCTCGAGCATAGCTCGCTCCATTTCCCGTTAAGTGACTTTAAACTTGTGAACCAATCCCGCAGTCAGTGTCCATGTCTCAGCTGCGTATGTTAGTTAGGGTAGGACACATTGCTTAAAGATGTTCGAGTTTAAACATTGCGGGATTGTTGGCGTTAAGACTTGACGTAACTTGCTGATTATTTGTCAAATTGAAATATAAATTAGTACTACAATGCAACCCTGGCGCATTATACATAAAGCATGCATCTTAACGGATTCCAGTGAGCAAGCAACGAACTCATTCACTCGCTAAATCGACCATAACGTCTTCAAACAATGAACCATTCAATTCCTAACCACGTTTACAACTTAGATTATTCGATATCTCCCACCCTCATTTACATTCACAATTACTTTGATTAAGTGAATCCTGTTGTTTAAAATGCAACTTATTCTTTGTAAACACACGACCGGACCCGATACATGGACCGAAGAATTGCGATCGCTGGTGATGGCTAAATCATCATCATCAGCATAGAACGTCCCACTTCAGGGTACAATTCTTCCGGCATTGCGGCAAATACGGTTGAATAATTTAATCATGGCTTTCTATCTCGCTGAGCTTGTATCCAATAATGAAATATTTGTATGTAAGTGGAGAAATAACAAAATAAGTTTAACTTTCTACAATTTCCAACTGTTACTTGACTTAGTTTTGATATGTGTTTGCCGCCACTGAATGCAGTATAAATACTAAAATTTCCGTTTTTTAGAAAGGGAAAATAGCATTCAAGATTTGTAGAGCGTGATCTCTGTCGCACGAATCACGAAGTTGTGTGCGACAGAGACAACGGTCTACACAGTCAACGATTTTGTCTCTTTCTAAAGGTCGATGTGCAAGATTAATCACAGTGCTGGGTTAACTGTAAATTCACCCACTGACATCTTCCTACACCTAACTCGTAACGAAAATCTAAAATCTGTGACGCATTGTTCCCAAAAAACTGGTAAATTCAACAACAAAAAATAAAATTAGCATGACGAAACAAAAGCGGAACTCTTCATAACCAATTTAATTATTAATCCGTTATTGTACAGAACAGTTTAGAGCGAATATTTTTACAAAGTATATTTAATACAGATACACAAAACAGTCTTACAACACTTACAACGCAACTTCAAAATAAAAAAATCAAAATCAAAATTCTTTATTCAAATTAGGCTTACAAAAAGCACTTATGAACGTCAAAAAATATACAAAAATATAAAAAAAACAAAATAAAACTAAAAATATGAATTTTGATGCTTTGAAAAAAGCGCTTCAGTGGATTGGCCTGTTGAGAAAGAAGCACCCAAGAAAACTCAACAGTGTAGCCTTTTTTTAAAAACAATTACTTAATGTAACAATATATCATAAACACTGAAATAGCTGAGCAATTTAAGACCAAGGATTTTTATCACATAAATATTCGTCAATAGTGTAGTACCCTTTTTTAGAAAGGTGGTTTTTATTCTAGCTTTAAACATGTGTAAAGGTAACTCGACAATATTTTGCGGTACCTTATTGAAAAACTTTATACATCTTCCTATAAAAGATTTACCTACTTTATGTAGTCTCAAGTCCGGAACAGCAAGTTTGTTTCTATTCCTAGTATTAAAATTGTGTGAGTCACAATTTTTTTAAAGGTATGATAGTATTTACGGACGTAAATTAAATTTTCATAAATATTGTGATGCTACAGTCATTATATTTATTTCTTTAAAAAGTTCTTTAAGAGAGTCACGGGTCTAAGGTTGTAGATAAAACGAATAGCTCTTTTTGTAGTACAAATATTGTATTAATGTCGGCAGCTGAACCCCACAACAGTAGACCATATGACATGACACTATGAAAATAACTGAAATAAACCAATCTTGCTGTTTCTACATCTGTCAAAAGCCTTATCTTCCTAACAGCATAAGCTGCCGAGCTAGTCTACCACCAGTGATTCAATGTGAGGCCCCATTGTAACTTTGAATCTAAAGTTATACCAAGAAATGCAGTGGAGTTTACAAGTTCCACACAAGCAAAAATTAAAACATGAAGTTGATGCTGAAACACCATATCCATGAATAATTCTCGTACAATGTGCGCTTGAAATATTTCCTTGATGCCCAAACTGATATTTTACATACCTTCAAAGCACCATAGAATGCTTGAAAAGCTTAATAACCATCGTCATCATTGAAAATATAAAATTTACAAAAAATAATTACGAACAACGTACTTTTTGAACCCAGGTCGTCTCGAGGTAAATAACTTTTGAGAACATTTTGCATATAGACGATTTCCATTAAAGACTAAAATTTACGGAGCCCTGTTATTGAGCTAGAGTAATTTTGAAATATAAATAAAAAAAAACAATTATGTAACGAGACAACATCAGCATATTTGCACGCAAACCCAATAACTAATTAAGACGTAACACATGATTAAACTGGTGATTAAAATTTCATTTCTTTAAATACCAAGTATGGGCATATTGGAAATGAACACGTTTACACAAAATGAATATGACATTGGATGTACATGGAACACTAAGGTCGTAGTGACACTGTATCGTCAAGTAGGTAATGAAGATGTTAATGTAGGTTAGCATAACAATATATGGAAAACATTACTCATCCCATTTAACAGTTACTTTTTCTATCTATGAAATTCCAAGGTATGTTTAATGTTTAGGTCAAGAAGAAGTTCTCGTTCTCGACATTCACCTAAATCACTGTATTTTTTGTGTTTACATCAAAGATACACAAGTACGATTAATTTTTAACCGAAATCCGTAAATATGTAGAAATTTACTCCTTTAATCTAGCTTGTCCATCATCATCAGCTCATTAAATGTCCCCACCGAGGGCACGAGCCTACCCGTATAGGGTGATTAGGCCTTAATCGTCCACGCGGGCCCAGTGCGGATTGGACGACTTCACACACAACCTTCGAATCTCTTCGCAGGCGTGCATGAAAGTTTCCTCACGATGTTTTCCTTCACCGTAAGAGCGTCGGATAACGTACATATATTTTTCGAAAATTCGAAAATACATTGGTACGTGTCGGGATTTGAACCTCAGCCCTCCGGTAAGGGCGACAGTCCCACCACTGAGCCACCGACGCTCTCTATCTAGCTTGTTAGTTCCATATAAAGGCTAGGTGCTAGTTTAGAGTTCAATGGCACTCTATGAATTATCAAGCTATATTTATTTTATAATTTAGAGTCAAATCCCCTTTACAGTTACTCGATTGTAACTTTTACCCTAGCCAGTTAGTTCTCATATTATAGACCAGTGCTAAGTTTAGAGTTCAATGGCTGTGAATTATCAAGCTATTGATTTTATCATTTCAAGTTGAATCCCTTTACAATAGCAAGTCTACGCGTGCGCATGTCTCGCATACAAAACCGCCGCACCATTGTAGCTTACTCGCTATGTATATAACGTGAAACATCCTGCCGGGTGAAACATCTTTTGTTCGAAAGAGGATGTGGACGGAACACAGACTTTAAAGCGATTTGTAACTTAAATACGGCTTGGATGGTGAAGGTTAACACTGAAACTTAATATGTATGTAACAGTTAACTTTAATTATTTTATAATATCATATCAGGTTTTGAATTCTTCCACCAATGGTATAATCAAATTTGTCATCCATAAGTGTTCTTTATGGACTTAAATTTAATAATAATATTTTGATTTTATTCGCAGACGTGAGCAGGTTTCCTCAAGATGTTTCCCTTCACCGTAAGAGAGTAGAATAAACGTACATTATAATTTCGAAAATACATTGGTCTTCTCAACGCGCAATGGAGCGAGTTATGCTCGGGGTCTCTCTTAGGGATAAGATCAGAAATGATTTAATCCGTAAGAAACTAAAGTTACCGGCATAGCCCGCCGGATCAGCAAGTTGAAGTGGCAGTGGGCTGGTCACGTATGTCGCAGAACCGATGGCCGTTGGAGCAGACGAGTTCTGGAGTGGAGATCGCGTCTCGGCAAGCGTAACGTAGGACGCCCTCCGGCCCGATGGACCAACGACTTGCGAAAGTTCGCTGGTGGAGGCTGGATGAGAAAAGCGGAGGACCGGGATTCTGGCGCAAAATGGGGGAGACCTATGTCCAGCAGTGGACTGCGATTTGGTTGGACTGGTTGAGTAGAATAGAATAGAATTGGTCTTCTTCTTTATTAGTAAGTACGTAGCGGGATTTGAACTATTGTAATCATTGTTTTTTACAAAACTAGACAACTCTAACATAAATCTATACTAATATATAAAGCTGAAGAGTTTGTTTGTTTGTTTGAACGCGCTAATCTCAGGAACTACTGGTCCGATTTGAAAAATTCTTTCAGTATTAGATAGCTTATTTATCGAGGAAGCCTATAGGCTATATATCATCACGCTACGAGTAATAGAAGCGGAGCAGCAATGAAGAATGTTTCAAAATCGGGGGTATTTTTTCATACTTGGAGCTTCCGCTGTGTACGCTGAGTAAACGATTTAGGTTTCACAAAAGTCATGTATGAGAGTATTGTTCTCCTTTGAAAGGTCTACAAAAAAGTCCGCGACAGCATATGTCTATCTTTTAAGGTTAGCTCACTATAACATATTTTTTGCTAAAAAAAATCTGAAATTGACCCCGAAACCTTTAGTTGGAGGGAGGGGAAATCCTATGTATAGTGATAAATGAAAGTACCGTGTTATCCCGAATTTAATGCGAGCGAAGCCGCGGGCAAAAGCTAGTATTTCATACACATACAAGATTCTAGTTCTTAATTTCATATTTATTGATGTTGACAATAGACAAGGTAATTGGTCGTTTAAATCGCATTGTCTACAAGTCAACGAACTTTAGATTACAACGCAGTTCCTTTTGTTTTTAATGGAGAATGAGTAACGCATATCGGAATTGATTTGAGGTTACTGTTTAAAAGTTTATGCGTCACCGTTTGTTTGTTGAGGGCAAATTAATACTAGGTTTCCTAGACCCCCTGCAACGCCCTAAGCCGAGATTCGCATCCTACTCTGGTACACCTTCAGACTCGTTGCAAATTTTTGAGCGTGTGTGGCTCAATGGTGTGGACTGTTGCCCTCCTACCGGGAGGGCTGAGGTTCAAATCCTGCCACGTACCAATGTGTTTTCGAATTTTCGAAATTATATGTACGTTATCCGACGCTCTTACGGTGAAGGAAAACATCGTGAGGAAACCTTCATGCACGCCTGCGAAGAGATTCAAAGGTTGTGCGTGAAGTCGTCCAACCCGCACTGGGCCCGCGTGGACGACTAAGGCCTAACACCCTATACGGGTAAGCTCGTGCCCCTCGGTGGGACGTTTAATGAGGTGATGATGATGATATTTTTGGGCTGAGAGCCATTTGTGCTCTCTAATTGTCCGGTGAAGCTGTAAAATCCACCACGTTCAAACCGAATTGTCATTCGAAAAAAAAACATTTGCCTTTATAATATAGCGTGATAACTTGCAATATCGTTTTACCGTGTAATGCGTAATTAGCGTACAAGACTGCAAATGTGCATAAAAGGAAGAATTAATGTATGCATGTCAACATCATTAATCGGCTGGTTATTTGCGTACCAGTTTTGGCTATCGGTAAACTTATCGGCACTTGTTTTGAAACATTAATACCTGTAATTTACAATCGAAACAGCGCTCCTGTAAGCCTAGGCACTTTGGGCAAGTGCCCGCAACCAATTAGGCATTTTGAAATACAAAGGACCAGTAATTAATTGCTTAACGACAGTAGTAATTTTTGATCCCCCACCCCCTATATTATTTCTCGAGTCTTTGTCAAAGTCATAGGTACCCATTATTTAAATATGCCCAAGGCATACAATAAGTTAAAGGCGGTCATGCACGAACCCATCACCACGAATCATGCAGCGATCGATAAACCCAAAGTTCAGACCAGTTCAAGTTGGAAGCATACCTGTAATAAGAAAATCTACAATATGTAGTAAATAATAAAAAATACAAATAATAAATAGAAAGAGCGTCGGTGGCTCAATGGTGTGGACTGTCGCCTTCCTACTGGAAGGGCTGTGGTTCAAATCACAACACGTACCAATGTGTTTTCAGATTTTCGAAAATATATGTACGTTATCCGACGCTCTTACAGTGAAGGAAAACATCGTGAGGAAACCTTCATGCTCGCCTGGGAAGAAATTCAAAGGTTGTGCGTGAAGTCGTCCAATCCGCACTGGGCCCGCGTGGACGACTAAGGCCTAATCACCCTACACGGGTAGGCTCGTGCCCCTCGGTGGGGACGTTTAATGAGCTGATGATGATGAATAAAAATACTTTATTTACTTCAAAACGTAGTGTATCTATTTCATGATAGAATTGTCGCGGTTAGATCATAGATCAAATATCGTGCTTGTATTTATCTAACAGTTGCGGTCTGCTTAGCATTGAACGGTGGGTATTATATTTCAGAATGTTTACACAAAAATATATTGTAAGCAGCATATCCGAAAATTCAATTAGTGAGAATTATCCCCGAAACTAATTTACAATGAAAAATCCACAAGCTGCTGTTGTGGTTGCAAATTGGTGCGTTTAATTAATCCTACAGGGGCGGAGAATCAGCATGGCGGAATATAAGATGGCTGACAATCGGATTTGTGTAGCGAAATTACACGATTTTTGTGAATCTTCTTTTAATAAGAAATAAGGAAAATTATTAATTTATTTACGTAAGTATCAGTGACTCCCAGAAAAGATTACCAGCGAGTACCCTTGACAAAATAATGTGGAAATTCCGAACTCCCGGAGGTAATTCAGTTATTTCAATGTCCCGTCTTTCTAAGCTCTTTAACAATTTTATACCAAAAGGATGATTGCTAGTGTAAAAGATTATATTAAAATAAAATTTTATACAGCTGTAAACCATTGCATCATAAGAGCGTCGGTAGCTCAGTGGTGTGGACTGTCGCCTTCCTACCGGGAGGGCTGTGGTTCAAATCCCGACACGTACCAATGTATTTTCGAATTTCAAAAATATATGTACGTTATCCGACGCTCATACGGTGAAGGAAAACATCGTGAGGAAACCTTCATGCACGCCTGCGAAGAGATTCCAAGGTTGTGTGTGAAGTCGTCCAATCCGCACTGGGCCAGCGTGGACGACTAAGGCCTAATCACCCTATATGGGTAGGCTCGGGCCCCTCGGTGGGGACGTTTAATGAGCTGATGATGATGAAACCATTTCATCAAATTATCTAAATATATATAACTCAAAGGTGACTAACTGACTGACATAGTGATCTATCAACGCACAGCCCGTACTTCTGGACGAATGGGCTGAGATTTGGCATGCAGGTAGATGGTATGATGTAGGCATCCGCTTACAAAGGATTTTGATTTATTCAACCCCGAAGGGGATAAAACAGGGGATGAAAATAATACTGCTTAACGCGAGCGAAGCCGTGGGTAAAAGTTAGTTTATATGAATTGTCAATTTTAAACCGATCGGGCTGAGACTTTGCATGCATAAAGCTACTATGACATAGGCATCTCCTAAGAAAGGCTTTTGATAAAATCCACCCCTAAGTGAATAAAATAGGGGATGAAAAATATTACTGCTTAACGCGAGCGAAGCCGTTGATAAACGCTAGTTTTGGATAAAAGACATTCATCATCAGCTCATTAAACGTCCCCACCGAGGGGCACGAGCCTACCCGTATAGAGTGATTAGGCCTTAGTCGTCCACGCGGGCCCAGTGCCGATTGGACAACTTCACAAACAACCTTCGAATCCCTTCGCAAGCGTGCATGAAGGTTTCCTCACGATGTTTTCCTTCACCGTAAGAGCGTCGGATAACGTACATATATTTCGAAAATTCGAAAACACATTGGTACGTGTCGGGATATGAACCTCAGCCCTTCCGGTAGGAAGGCGACAGTCTACACCACAGATTTCCCAATACAGGAGATGGGGCAAGCCGCGTTTAAAGTGCGACAAATGTAAGCTCAACGAGCATACACTCTGCCAGTTTACGCTCTGTGAGACGAGTCAAGACGCACGAATATTAGAAGAAATTACCGTTTTTTTCCAAAATGCCATCCTGTGCAATTGTAACATGCCATCATCGCAATGAATCAGTAAATTTACCAAGTAATATAATAACTTTTCACAGGTAAGAACCGAAAAGAAATTGCGACACTGGGACTGCGTATAAACTTGGCGGCTTGTCCAGTTTAATTGTATATTCGGATGTCTGTGGTCTACACCATTGAGCCACCAACGCTCAAAAGACATTAATGGTAATTAAAAATGTTGCAAAGCTTTGCGGGAGTGCTTTGCCTACAGTCAGTGGACTTAGGTACATGTACGGCTGGAACAATGATTAACCTACATAATATAAAACTGTTATGTTGAAATGAAATGTTATATTTATTACAAATAATAGGCACAAAGAGGTATAATTATGTTCCGCTACCGATTATTAGTGTTGCCTCTTGAGTTTTGATAAAAGAGCTTTTTGGGGTGTCAAAAAGGGCTAGAAAGGGTTAATTGAGCGTCAAAAGATGAAGCCGTTTTTTTAGCTCGTCTAAAAAAAGGTATTCATGACCGATGAAATAGCAAAAAAGTACGTCTTAGCATGTCAAATCTTCATAATTTGGTAATATTTTCAAGACAGTAAAAAAGAGCTAGATTGCTCTTTTCGGGCTTGATCGTTCAAAAAGGAGTTCACCAATGCTAAAAAGTGCTAGATCTAGCTACCAAAAGGGCTAAGGTGGCAACACTTTGACTTTGACGATACTTTGACTTAAATACATACAATAAATTAGGATAACAATGAAAGGTAGAAAAACAATACTTAAAATGTTACACTTAACTGCTTGATAAAATTAGGACGAAGTAGCAAATACCTTATTAGCATAGATATGTGTAAGAAGCATTAAATTGCTGTTCACTTTCCAAATTCAAGTGCCTTTTTTATTTCGGAAATAACACGCAAACAACACTTCGGTACACGCACTAAAAATAGACATTAGCTTAGTTTTTGCGAACCAATAAAACAACCAGTGCATTCATTTGTTATATCGTCATAATTCAAAATGTTTATACAAACACAATCCTTTCATATTCCAGTAAATTTAAATAGTACCCTTAATGTAAATACTATATTATTAACTAGGTGTAATACTACCAAAGACTTTTAAATTTTTTAATTTGGAAATGTCTTTGAATACTATAGATAGGCTTTTGAAGCACAAAACATTTACACATGTAAGAATGGAATGTGCTCCAAAAAAAGTCATTATCTACAACCATTAGTCAGCTACGAATATACCGAATCGATAAGATGACGCCATTTGTAGTCAACGTATACTTTCGTTTTCTACTAAACATTTCTGCGATGAATCACCTGAAGGTTTGTTCTGTCACAGCTGATTCACACTAACCCCCTTAAATAAAGGTAGGTATCTACATTAATACGTATTTATATTGAAATATATTGAAGTAACAAGTAATACATGTTGAATTAATAACAAATTATAATACCACTTACATACTTGCTGAGTAAATATTTTTTTCAGAGCCTATGTAAGTGAATATTGCTTAACTTTAGCCGTTTATGTGGTTATCGTTAACCTTTGTTTATAATTTACCAGTTTTATTCAATGTGTACCTATATTAATACTGTACCAGATTTTTTTATCAAACTGATTACTGACGTTGGCTGCCGATGGGTTATAGCATCACCGAGCCGTTGGCCAGCGCAGATGGCCTTAAATATTTACACAACGAGCCTAAGGGCGGCCCAGAAGACACTCGAACCTCGGCTTAAGGCGTTGCGGGGAAGGCAACAAAACAATGTGCCAAATGGTATTACTTCTTGTTGGTTATAGGTATTCTCCGCATTGTAGTGCGGAAAGGCCTGTGCCATGCATTGGGCCGGAATTTCCGCGCACCTGTAGGGGCCATGGTCGCGAGTCCCCGTAGGTTGGCACAGTCCCTATTCGCGTAACCGGCGTGTGCCGGGCCGCTTCTTTCCCCAAACATATACTACGTTAAACGCAACGCCCTAAGTCGTGGTTCGAGTCCCACTCTGGGATGCCTCGTTGTGTATATGCCGAGAGCCATCTTCGCTCGCCAATTGCCCGGTGAAGCTATAAAGGCCATCTGCGGCAAACAGAAGTAGTCATTTCGAAAAAAAATCTAGATAATGACGATGATGGTAACAGAGGTATTTGATTCTGTCAAAATAAGCTAGCATAGCTATGTGTACTAGATAAAATCAACGTCCTTATATAGTAGACAATAATCCAGCTATGTTAAGTGTCTGTGTCACGGCTCCTTTCCAAACCTTATAAGGTTAAGCACCAAACAGGCACGGCAAGTATAAAAACGAGTCTTAATTCGTCGAGTAAAAAATATGTCCCACCGCGTGCGCGCCATATGGTCACGATTACTTTGACCCCAGGCGCCGTCTCTGGCCCAAAACGTAGTTTGGTTACTACTATTATGTAGTATGTGAAAATTCAAACTAAAAAAATGTTTTTACCTCAAAATCTCAACTAATTAAATAGGTGTTTACTTGGTGGAAGACTCGATACTGGGTCGCTTAGGTAGGTATCACCGCAGTGCCAGATATCATCACGCCAAACGAGTGTCCTATGCACTTTTGTGTTTCAGGGTGAGGGCACTGTAGCTAGTGAAATTACTGAGTATAGACCTGCCATCTGTTGTCTCGGATGACGGGCGAAGTGCGGCATTGATGGAAAATAGTAACTGTTTATCAGTGTATCGTCTCCTTCAATGCCGCTCTTTATGGTCACTTACCATCAGGAGAGCGTTGACCGCCCTATTTACTTTGTAACATTAAAAGTACGTATAGTACGTCAACTTACTTCAGCTTTGAACACAGCTAAACTCAAAGTAACGGTTATGGAGGAACATTCAAATATCCTCAGTAAAGTCAACTTAATTTTTCTTATGTTACAAAGAGTACAGGACGGTCAACTGCGCCCGTCACCCGAGACGACAGATGTTAGGTCTCCCATACCAGTATTTTACTAGCTACGAGTACAGTGCCTTGCCCTCATCTTGAAACACAAATTGCATAATACTCTTATTTCAAGGGACGATATCTGGCACTACGGTTGCTATACGAATGCTGCGAATTATACGGCCTCATATCAACCTCAGATGGTTTAGTTCAATAAAGAAAATATATCAATTAATAGCATCTAAAATAATGAAGCGCCATTATCGACCACAGATAATGAAGCTTCTGCGCCCAAAACCATTGTTATGCAAACGAAACGTGGTTGAGTAACGGCTTGAAAATATGGCTTGCGAAAAAATTGTCGAATCGATAGCACGATGTCCAGCCGCGACTGGGGAATGTAGGGTTGCCAACACTACCGTCTGTAAATTTAGTTTTGTAATAGGGGCACCGCTAGCTTTGAAGAAAAGAGTAATATAGAATGTAAATGGATACGTATCTACAACCAAAATAGTACGTAAGTTCTTTTTATTATTCATCAAATGAACCCATGTTTTCGAGATTTGAACACAACTTAGACTTAACATAACCAATCTAATCAC
>PQWD01000093.1:0-27677 GCA_019425675.1 Leucinodes orbonalis
TTCATCAGTATGCTTATCTTCTTCACTCATGTTTTCAACATGCTGCACTAATCAGTCAACATTCTAAATGTTGCTGATAATTGGAATGGAACTTCAAATGATGAGAATAAGAGTTCTTCTTCCAAGATAATATTTAGAAAAGGAGATTTACGTCCGTTAAAGTATGCGGCCAAGCAACTCTCCCACAATATCTTCTGTTGAGAAAAGTAATCTCCTACCAAGAATGACTTTGCAAATAGAAAAATGAAGAGCTAGTTACAGTTGGTAGAGGGTGATTAAAAGACTTATGTGGGAGCGGATTCAATTGTGCCTGAAGATGCAAATGAGTTTGCGCTCCGCAAGAGTTTTTAAATAAACAACAGCCTTCTGATTGCCCCACATAAGCTTAATCTCAACAGTAGCTCTAATAATGTTGCTTAAAAACCTAGATCCCAAAATGGTCTGCCTCAATGGAACAAGACTGTGGGTCAAAGAGCTAAAGGAAGCATTTCCATTGTAAGAGAGATATTACAGGAAGGGCAAAAGGGGGGGGAAAAAAAATTGTGTATTCTAGAGGAATATGCAGCCTAGCATACACTAGTGCCATTTCATATTTGAAACAGCAGACAATTTCCTGCTCGTGCTCTCTATGCGATGCACTATCCATAAGGCCCAAGGACAATCGTTGACAAGGTTTGGAGTGTATTCTACCTGAGCCAGTATTTACACATGGGCAACACTTGTTATGTAGCTTTTTCAAGGGGTAAGGCACGAACAATCTTAGCAATATTTAGCCGTTCTTAATTGGATGTGTAAAAAAAAAATTGTCTTTAAGAGCTTCGCAGAAAATGTCTAAATAAAAAAGTATAGCAAGATTATTGTTGTTTCAAAAAACAAAAGAAAGACATGGATTTTTTAAAAGCAGTAAAAATTTGTTATTACTTCAATTAAAATGAGCGTCGTGTAATGATCATCACCTTCAAATAACCTCGAGCGACCGTTCTAGCAACGGTACATAAACAGTCTTTATGAATAATTTATCTTTATTAATTTTAACCCCTAAGACAAAGAAAACATGAAAAATAAAATTATTTTATGTCTGGATTTGCTTGAAATGAAACAAGTTCACAAACTGACTTTTAAATGATTTAGAAGCATTTTTATGCACCTTTATAGAAATTTGGCTTTTTCTAGCACGAAAGATTAGGATAATTTGTAAACTTTAAGAATGTTAACTTGCAAATAAAGAAAAACTAAAAATAATATATAAAGGGTGTAATACAACAAACACGTCCCGTTTTAAACGCGATAGGATCGGCTAGTCATCTTATATATAAAAGAATGGTTTCTCTAATAGTTTAACCTATCTTTGAAGAAAAACACAAAAAAATCGACAAGAATTTAAAAATTCGATTATGGCTAATACAATTAGAGCCAAATTCCTATTTATTTTGTATTATTATATATTTGTGTGTGCTTTGTATCAATTTGAAGTCAAATATGCAATTTTAGATTCATGCTGTTGTTTTAAAAAAAGAAGATTACTGGGAGTTCAAGGCCTAACTCATAGAAAAAAAGACAAATAATAAATACTCAGATCCCGGGTTAAAGTACTCGGGTTGACCATCCCTGCTAGTCATATAAATAAAGGAGTCACATTTAAATTTTTTAACCCTATCAACAAAAATACCAAAAAAATTAAAGTTTTGATTGTGCCCTGAATACAATTTAAAGTCTAAATTCTTATTCATTCGTTTGTTAACATGTTGAGTGTGTACTTATGGTATTAATTTGATGTTAAATCTGCCTATTTAATTCATGCTGGTTGTTTTGTTCTAAAAAGGTGTTACCGGAGTCAAAGGCCTACAACTCGTAGAAAAAAGACAAATAATGGTACGATAAACTTCCCATTTTAAACGGAATAGCTTCGCTAGTACATAATAATAGGTATTTTACGATCACCATAATACCTAATTCCCAGGTTGAAACAATGTTTATTCTAGATCCAAATAAAAAAGTCTTTAGGCTTCTAAGTTGGAATCATAAAGAACAAGATGAGAAAGCAAAAGTTTTGAAAAAGTTCTGTGTCTAAGTTTACACTACCTCACAAAGTACGTAAATAGGCAGATTCTAATCAGGTTATGTCGTACTCCTATGAAAAGTAAACTCAAAATAGAAATAAAAGTTATTTTATACAGCAGAGCAATCCCGTTTAAAACGGGAAGTTAATGTATTCTCGTGAGTTTTTTCTTTAAGAATTTCCAAAATACCTGCCACGTCCGATATGCATGCACCTTAATTTAACAAAAAAATCTGGAAAAATATAAAATTGCATATTTGAAATAAAATTACTTTAAAGTACACATAAAAATGCTTGTTAGACAAAAACAATCATTAATTTTTTACGAACAAAGAGTTTTAAGCCGAAATCACACTTTTACATTTTTTAAAATTTTTTATTGCTTTTTTTGTCTTAGGGGTTAGAAATTATAAAAATAAAAATTTATTAATAAGACAGCAGAGCTACCTTGAAACGGAATTGTTGTTCCGCTATAATACCATTATTTCTTGATATTTTCGAAATTTTCTTGTGCGTAACTTTGATATTTTAACTTATTCGAAATTTAGTCAAATCCACCATAAGAAAAAAAACTCAAAGTTATAAAATTCCCACAAAATGCTTTAAAATCATTTTTAGCGTCAAATATCGAACTTTTATTCCACATTTAAGCCAAATCACAAGACTTAATATTTTTACATTTTTTTCCTCTTAGGGTTAAAAATGTATATGTTATATAAAACTCATAAATAATAATAAATTATAAAAATAAAATTTTATAATAAGATTCTTAATGGGTCATAAAGTAAAAAATTTATAAGATAATCTTTTAGTAAAAAATAAAATCATGGATTTTATGTGGATAACTACCACATCCTACCCTCCTCATTTTAGTGCAACATGTATCGAAGCATCTCATTATAACCTTGACCCATAATCCTTTTTCAATTCAATACCCATAGAGGCCCGTATATGATCGTCTAACTTTGTAGCTTGACCTTACATAAACTGATCATCAATTCAATACTTTTCCAACATCGTCACTTTTCGTTTCAATTATCAGCTATTTTCTTGTTATCTTTTAGCTCACCATTGCTTAAATCAAAGAAGCTGTATTATTTAAAGCTTCAAACGGACAACTATAGAATCTTTGTAGTTATATTTAGCCTACGGGCGTTCATCATTCTCAGTATTTCGATCGGTCTTCTTCCTTTATATATTCTCACAAAACCTCGGCAATCATGGATTCATCTTCTAATACCATTACTTTCGGGAGGAGTAGGAATTGAAGTGATCACCAATCTTACCCCTTCTTTCAGCCAAAAATTCCTATTTTCGACCTTCTCTGAACTATACGCACTAACTGGTGACCATCTCTCGTTATCGTTATCATTTTTCTTTCTAGACTTTGATATTTTTTTCCATTTCTAAACAATTTATTACATTTTATCCTGAGTATCTGTAAGAGATAACTTCTTTAATCTTAAAACACAGAAAATCTGTAATGTACATTAAGTAACCTTCTTTCTTCAGTGTTTTATCGCGTTTACATATTCTAGCCTAAATGGACCAAATATCCATAACTCTTTATCAAATGGGTAGTGTTAGCCCTACAATACCACAGCTTCAGGTCTTTTGTGCACGTTTTATAATATACATTTCGTGCAATTACTTATCACGTTCCTTATTGTTTTCTTTAACTTCAGTCCTGTTAATAATCCTCTCAACATTAAGTATTAAACCGGTGCTACAGGATGCCGCAACTTCATGAATAACCCTTTTGTATAAATTTCTCCTAATCACTTTTCATCACTTATTATCACTCTTCCTCTCTTATCATATTCCCAAAATTTCTTTAAATTGTCCTTATTAATAGTAATATTCTTTTTCTTAACGAACCTATCAATTTCCCTTATAAATTCTTCTCGTGCATCATCTTCTTTAATTTGAATTATATTACATCTTGACAAATAATCAGAAATAATATTTTCTTTGCCCTCTATTTTATTTAATTTATAGTTATATTCATTCAACAGAAGACTCCATCTTTTCATCCTTGCACTCACATTTGATGCAAATAAACAATTTCTGTTATCCGTATATATTCAATAAAGTTTCCTAAGATTATTTCTAGCTTTCTCTAAGCAATACACTATAGCGTACATCTCCTTTTCTACAATTGTGTAATTACATTCCACATTATTGAACTTCTTGCTAAAATAACTGATTATTCCATGTTTCTGATATAAAATGCCTCCTAATCCGTCTTGCGATGCGTCGGTCTGCAAAAAAAACTTCTCATTATAGTTCGGCAAAACTAAATACCTATCTTCTGTAAGGAATGTCACTATGTTGTTAATTATTTCCTGATCTGCATTTGTCCACAAAATCTTATTCTCTGTATTCTTCAACTTATCCGTAATTGAAACTATTTTTGTACTTAAGTTCGGAATAAATTTTCTAAACCAATTAAGAACACCTACAACTTTTTGTATATCCTTCTTAGTTTTTATAATATTCAATCTTTTTAATGCTTCTAAGCACTCTGTATTTGGAAAAATCTTTCCATTATAAAATCGATTCCCTAATATTTCAAGATCTTTTGACATAAAACATGATTTATCAAAATTAATTTCAACTCCTTTGTTCTCTAATCTTTTCAACACTTCGGATAAAATTTTACAATGTTCTTCTTTTGTCTTTGTTGAAATTATAATATCGTCTATATATATTGAAACATTATTAATACCTCCTAATATTTGATTCATTATTCCTTGAAAAACCTTTGGACCAATCTTAATTCCAAAAGGTAGCCTTCTATATTGGAATTTTCTTCCTAACACGGAGAAAGTAGTGTATTTCTTTGAATCATCAGCTAATCTAAGCTGATTAAATCCGTTCGATAAGTCAATTTTACTAATAATGGTTGAATTTCCAATACATTCAAATACCTCTTCAATCTTGGGTATGACATGTATATCGTCGTCTATGTATTCGTTCAATTTTCTGTAATCAACCACCAATCTCAAGTTTCCATTTTTCTTATTGATAAAAAACGCCGGACTAGAAAACGTCTCTTTACTTTCTTCAATGATTTCTAATTTAAGCAATCTTTGTATTTCTGCTTCCGCTGCTTCTCTTCTATAAATGGGTACACTGTAATATCTATTTTCTTTATAACTAAATTCCCTTTATTTGTATCTTTACCGGATTAACATCCATTCCGTCAAAATTGGTGTTTTTCTTTTTGTACAACATGATCTGATCTTCAATCCTTTGATCCCTCATAAACATTATTTTTTCAAAAAATATTTTATCTAATTCCACTTCTTTCAAATCTTTTTGGCCAAAGTAAAATTCTAAACTATTCCAGGAAACAATATTCTTATTAAAATCTATAACTATATTATTTCTTGACATGAAATCATTACCTAATATAATCTCTGTTGGAATGTTTCTCAAGATATACATGGTAACTGTTGTCGTTAACAAAGTGTTTTTGATGCTAATTTCACACTCTACAGATTTAGAAACTGTTAAATATTCTCCATTAGCAAAAATTACTGTGATTGGTTTATTTTCTTTGACATTCAACTCATATCTTCTTACTAATGATTCAGATATAAAGTTTAATCTGCTTCCGGTATCCAGAATAGCTTCCTCCGAATATTCCTTATTCAAAAGAATCTTTAAAAATATACCGTCAACATCATTATTAAATTCTGTAATAATATAAGAATTAACTTTTTTTATTTCACCCAATTTGTTATGAGATTTAGCCTTGTTTTTAATCGAAAACTCATTGTTTTGCAAATATTTACCATTACTTTCGCTGTTCACCAATTTACATTCTTTAATCGAATGCCCAACTTGCTTATGTCTGCTACACCATTTGTCATTTTTTTCCAAAAACTTTCTAGAAAATTTCATATTTTTGAGATTGTAAGTAAGTTCCACTTCCACCTCAATAGCCTTTAACTCCTTCATCATCTTATAAGAGCCTTTAATCTTAGCATTGAGCAAATAATTTCGTGTTTCTCTGCCCAAACCCCTAGTAAACATCTCATCTAATCTTCTTTCATATTCTGCTCTGGAACATTGTACAACTACAGAATATATATCAAGAACCTGCTTCTGTTTTTAAAATACTCTTCTATATATCTAAAATTGATCTGTCGATTCTTTTCCGTCTCAATCAACATTGCGTTTACCTTTCTAGTGGGTAAAGCTCATTATATATCAGCTTCTTGTTTTCCTCAAAACTAGCAGAAAATTCAACTTTTGAAAATTTAGGATCTTTAATGAGATCTCTAAACAGAAATTTAACTGTGTCCCCTGACCACTTATTCCTTGCGATCACGCGCTCCACACTGTCCAACCAAGAATTAATGTCAACGAAATCAGCATTACAAATGATCTCAATATCAACATCTCCGGTTTTTCTAGGTATATGCAGTCTCTCAGCACTTCTCCCATCAGACTCTACCGTATGTACTTCCTTATCGTGAGTTTCATTTATTGATATCAATCTGTCGTACTCCCTTGAAAAGTACAACTCTAAAATAGAAATAAAAGTTTTATTTTGATATTTCTTCATGAGGGGTCATGAAGTAAAAAAATTTATAAGATAAATTTTTAGTAAAAATAAATATCATTATTTTTATGTGGTTTAATACCACAAGTTAAAAAAACATTAAAACCATTTTTAGAATTTTACAACTTAAAATTATAATTCATTCTTTTTATTATTAGTCGCTTAGAAAAAAGATGTAGGCAAGTTTAAAGTAGAAAGTTAATTGGTGCTCGTTTTAGACATAAAATATTCTTCAATCATGATTGTTAAAATTTAAGATTAGAAAAGAAAATTTAATTAAACAAGTTAATAAATTCCTTAAACCAGGAAAAAGAACCCTATAATATAATAAAAATAATTTAAACATAAAAAAAATTAATTTTGTTGCCGACTGATTTCTAATAAATTACTTCAGTCAATCTGTTGTGGAAAAAGTTTTCTAAATAGTTAGCACGAAGTAATTTTTTTAGAAACTTCATCAAGTGTATTTTTTCGCCCAATGGCCCAAAAAATGTACTTGATCTACTTTTAGACGAAAAAATATTTATCCAAAAATTTACAATAATTTTTTTGAAGGATAAAAAGTTGGTCATTTTGGTTTCACCCCCTGGTAAAATAAAGAAAAAATACTTAAACAATTTAATGAAAGAAATAAACTTTTTAGTTCTAGAACGCTCTTTGTACATAAATAGATTTAAGAAATCTGACGAGTCCTCCCTTGAGGTACTCCTCTAAAATGCTTTTAAAGGTGGAAAATGAATTAAAAGATTTATTAGTCATAGTTCCTCTTTGCATTCTTCTTCTTCTTTTTTGGGGTTAAAAATAAAAATTTTTAAAAGAATAAAAAATTATGTAGAAAGTCATACCACAAAATCCTTCCTTTCATCTCTTTTTAACCTGTGGTATCCGCCAAGTAAAAACAAATCAAGAATACTTTTATTAGTTTTAGTATTCAACATTTCGTACCCTTCTTGGGGGTAAATCTATTTATAATTATTGGAGGGGAAATCAACCAATCAAATTGTTTCCCTCTCACTTGGAGGGAAACCATATCTTTATGATATTTTGCATATCATATAACCCTCTTAATTCTTTTATTTTCAATTGAAGTTTATTGTTAAATGACTCTGCGTGCTGAGTATGAGTTTCATCGGACGGGTTTACAAAATTGTATTTATGACAAACCATTTTATAATCGTAATTTTCTGAATTTCTTACCTCTCTATACGCTGACCATTCATCAGTGTGGAAAATACTTGTTGTTATTTAAATAAATTATTGACTTTTGGTTGTGTACCATGCGATTTGATAGGGGTATTTTATAATTTTTTAAATATAAATATTTTTAAATACGTAACCAGATGGTTACGACAATTATAACTGAAGATGGAAATCTTATAAAAGTGCTTTAGATGAAATGGAAGTTTATACTCATTCCACAATGAACCACAGCTTAAATTTTACAAATCCTGATAATCCTGCTATTCATACTCAAAAAATTAAAGGTTTCTGGTCACTAACAAAAAGGTATTTACGTAATAAACATGGAATTAACCAATCTCTACATAATGAATACCTTTTACAATTTATATGGGAGTTTAGAGTCCAAAAAAGAAAAAGACTTAATACATTATTGTTGCTCCTAAAATTAAAGAATTAAAATTTTTGTTTTGATTTTTTTCCTTTTAAAATAACGGTCCGGTATAGGGAAGGTACCATTTTTTTGTCTTACAAGCATTTTTAAGTGTACTTTGAAGGAGTTTCATCTTAAATATGCAATTTTATATTTTTCCAGATTTTTTTGTTAAATCAAGGTGCATATCGGACGTAGCAGGTATTTTGAAAATTCTTAGTGTAGCATTATTACCGGGTAAGTGCCCAGAACTCAAATAGTTCTCGACAATGGACACCCCGGAAACAGAACAAGGGTAGTAACTAAAAGATTTATTTAAACTCTTGTGAGTCCCCTTAATGCTCTCTGAATTTACTTTCATCTTCGTTGGGCTAAGGGTTAAAAATTTATTTATATCAGAATATGTTCTAGAACCTTCTAAAACAAGAAATAACAAAATAAAATATTTTTATAAATGTGGTTATTTATACCACACTTAGAAAAATAACAAACGAGAATACATTAAAAAACCGTTTCAAACGGGATAGCTCTGCTAGTTTTAGTATAAAACGAAATTTAAGAAATTTCGCCCTTGAAATGGTAAAATTTTTAAAAAAACACAAGAAGAGTTCAAACGAATAACTGCAAATATCACAAAAAGAAAGTCAAGTGAGTGCCTTTAACGTAGGAATATTTTTAAACCTCAAATGGGCAGGTCTGAAGTTATCTATGGTATACTACCATATTTTAATTTATTTACGTACTTTTCCCTCCATTTTCACATGTTTTTTCCCTCCTAAAAGTATTTAAATCTTTATACCCCTGAGGGGATGGAATTTTCTAATAAAAACCTTTTAGAAGAATTTATTTGTGTGGGATACCACATTATCATTTCTTCTAACATAGTTTGTAGATTCAAGTACAGGCTATGGAAAAATTTTCTACACAGAAATATAAGCTTATGGAACACAAAATACGGCAGGATCGACCCCTCCTCTCCATTCGGCGTATAATGAAAATCTTTATATTCTGCTGGTTTCAAAATACTATCTCCGGTGCTACTAAAAAAACTCGCCCCTAAAAAAAATGGTAAAAATTTCAATTTGATATCTGAAAGTTTTTTAATAGATAAAAAAAATCCTTTTTATGAGAATCAGCATTTAAATGCACGATATTTTTCTTTTTTCATAAGATTTCTTTTACAAACAGATGAAATCTATTGTGATTTAAACCATGTCTTCCCCTATAATCTTGTTTCGGCTGAGACCACATGTTCTCAATTTGATTTGTATTTGTTCCCATAGCTTGACAAATCCTAAGTTATGATTTACAACATCATGGGCAAAACCAAATTGAGTAACAGCACATGGATAAGAGGGATACCCATCAGTGACAATAATCGATCCGGAATAAATATATTTTTCAAAAACCTGTTTAATCGTCTCAGACTTACGATTAGGGACCAATTCAAGGAAGAATTTTTTGCAATCTCCTTCTACCATCCCGCCAATGATCCATTGTATGTTAGGTTGGTTATCCAAGTGGTTTGACGGATTAATTATGTCTAAACCATTGCAAATGGCAGTCTCATCAACTTGAAATCTCATACCTATCCTCCAATCTTTTCTATTTCTTCCTTTTTGTCTCCTAGAACCTCCATAATTATCTCTTTCACCTTAATATAAGATGGCTTAGAGATTTCACAGATGTTTATTGCTTGATAATTTGTAAAAGAATATGCCCAGCAATAAAAACATCTTGATATTTTCTTTAAATCAATCGTAAGTCCTAAAAATTTTGATCCCATTTTTACAGACAACAGACTTTTGCATTTTTGAACCCTGCATTTGTATCCCATACCTCGGAATACATGCTTGTATTTTGTATTTTCATAATACCATAGCAATTTCGTTTCGCATTGGATCTCGGGTAAGATAAGGTTACGCCTTATCATAAATAAAACCGCTTCGCAGCTGTCTGTAAAAATCTCATGAAACAGGTTAAGCTTAGGAATCTCAGAATCAATTGAATACATTTTGGGGTGCAAAAAATTTTTTAAATGCTCAAAATTACCTTTACTTAAAAAACTCGCCCCTAGTAAAAAAGAAAAGTGCTGTTTTTTGAAAAATACTTAGTATTTCGAATTTTTAAAACAATTATTTTTTTAGGGGCAAGTTTTTTTAGTAGCGCCTATTCTCCTTTAACTGAAATAGGAGGAGACGACAGGATTTTCAAAGTCGATGAATCTAAATTTTTTAAAAAATAGGTATGACAAAGGACATCATGTAGAATGTGTTTGGATTCTAGGCATGATAGAAAGGACTGCTGAAAGAAGAATAAAATTATATTTTGTGGAAAATAGATTTGCATATGTGGTAGCCACCACATAAATATTTATACTGATCAAAATATTTGTTAAATATTTTAAAGATAAATATTTTCCGTGATGTCTCAAAATGCCCAATTTTTTTTAAAAAATTTCAACCCCTATATTAATAATTTCTTTTGGATATGCGGCTAGAAAGGAAGTAGAATACCGGTTATCAATGAATAGAAATTTAGATATAAGGGAAAGGGGACTAATGGTACAACCTATTGGAGTGTCTTAATGCAAGTTGTACTGCAAGAGCTACATTTTCTAATGTGGAACTAATTTAAACAAGTGGTATGCACATGCATAGTGCGGATTTTTCTGTTCTGAAGTCTCAATTTAAGTTCACTGTATTTGCTATATTGGCACATTCTCCATTTGTATCATCAAATGAACTTTATAACAGAGTTATCAGGACCCTTCAGGATAACTATGGTGTAGATGATGGAGTTATGTCTTAAATTGTATCTTTCACAAGCTTAAAATCTTCAATTTATAGGTGAAAAGCTTTCTTTATGCCATTTACAGGTGTGGTATCCCTGATTACCACATGTCCAATTTATTGGTTATTTTTATTATTTGTTTGTTTCATGGATTATCAGTTATGATAATCCATCATTAAATCTGATTGGTTCCTTTTAAAAACCAAAAGTATATAAACAAACTTTATTCTTAAGATATAGAAATGAAGAACCCCAGCTCTCCTCAATTAAATAAAGACATTTATTTTAAAAACTCTTTTAGTATAATTGAAACATTTCTATCCAGAGGAGTTTACGCCAACAGGTATCCTAGATTTTACTAATTTTGATATAAATGAATTTAATTTACCAAATGGTGATAGCTTTCTTTTATATAGTGAACTAGGTGAGGAAAGAATAGTCATTGCTTGTGACATAAATTATTTACAAAGATTCATCGGAGCTAGAAATTTCAAACTATACATGGACGGGACTTTCAAACAGCTTTTACCAGTTGTATATCTTACACAGTGATTTTGGTGGCTAAAGCTTTCCACTTTTTTATTGTTTCTTATGAAATAAAACAGAAGAAACACATATTAAGGTTTTTAATGACATAAAATACGCTTTAGCCAGTAAATATATTGAATTTTTCCTTCTGAAATCCAGATAGATTTTGAGGTAGCAGCGTTTAATGCTATATGGCAGTGTTTTCCTCAGTCATGCATAACTGGCTACTTTTTTCATTTTGGGCAGGCTATTTAAAGGCGTGTGCAAAAGTTGGGCTTTGTTACTTTATACAATGGTAATGCTCGCTTTGCAGAGTTAGTTTAAACAATTTCTATAATTGCTCTAGTTCCTTTAAATGTTTAAGATATTGCCTGGAATTTAATAAAAAATCGATCACCTATTTTAATACAAATGTTGAATCAATATTAATTTATTTAGAAAGAAATTAGGTATGTAACACCAAGCCATTTTATGATCGAGAGATATGGTCACATTATGGTACTCTTCGTTGCAGAACCAATAATGCTGCTGAAGTATTTCATTAAAGACTAAATAAGCTTATAAATAAAATTAATACTTCATTTTTGCAAGTTTTATATACAATTAAAGATGTGCAAAAGCTTAATCAGGTAGAATTGAATAGATTAGTCGGTGGAAGTGAACCGAGAAGAAGAAATAAAAAATATGTAAAATAAGAAAAGCGAATAGAAAAATTATGGTGTTTGTATGAAAATGCTCTTATTTCTTTGGAAGAATTAATTGATGGGCTAAAAGGCGCTATTAAATTAGATCCTTAAAAAAATTAGTATTTTTTTATTTTTTGTTTTCGTTTTTGGGGGGTTAAAATTTTTTACAAAAAATTGGGCATTTTGAGACATAACCAATATTTTCACTTCATGGAAGGGCATGAAATCATCATATTAATAATCATCATCATCATCATCATATTAATAAAAGGATTTCACATTTAATTTTTTTACCCCTCTTTCAAGAAAAATACAAAAAAAAAATCAAAAGAATTTTGAGTCCTGATTATAGCTTAAGACAGTTATGAAGTCCAAAATTCCCATTTATTTTTGTTTTATAAGCATTTTTGTGTGTTTTGTATTAATTTGAGATCAAATCTGCTATTTTAAATTCATGCTGTTGTTTTGTAAAGAAAAAAGTCATATTGAAGCTCAAAGATATATGACTTATAGAAAAAAGACAAAAAAGGATGAATCAATGTCCCGTTTGAAACGGGATGACTCTGCTAGTATTTTAATAAAAGTATTATTTCTATTTGTGAACTCTATTTTTCAAAAGAGTATAACAGCATATACAATGAAAAAGAACCGTCTGAATGTATATTGAGAAAAGGAACTTGTTAATCAGAAGCTCTAACTGGAAGATACGTCTTCCCATCTTATAAGACCGCTACTTTTTTCTTGCTGAAAAAATCTTCTTATTAATAAAATTTTTATTTTAATAATTTGTAATCTTTAAATAAAAAAAAGTAGAGGATTCCAATTAATGAAGTAAGCCAGAATGCTTGAAATGATTGATTTTTATTGTCGTAGTACTACGATATATAGTAATTATTATTTAAAAATTTATATATTTTAACCCCAATAAATTATGGTCAGAAATATTAATAAAATATCTTTACAAGAATCCAATAGTTATATTTAATTTTTAAATTTTCTTTAAGCATTATTGCGCATATTCTATAGAAATTTGAAGTTTAATTTTAATTTTAGATTGCTCTAAATTTTTGTAAAACTTAGGTGGTTAACTTGAGATCCCAAAAATTCGACAAATAAATAACGTAACAAGTAAAAACACATCAAATAGTCCCGTTTTAAACGGTATAGCTCTGTTAGTTTTTATTTTTTTAAAATTTCTATTTTTAAATTTTTAACCCCTAAGATAAAAAAAAGTAGAAAGAAGATTAAAAATTTTAAAGCGTTTTAAGTAGATTTTTATCGATTTTTTAGCAAAAGTTTGCGCACATCTCTGTTGGAGAAGTATTTAATATGTATTTTTGTGGTTTAATACCACATATTTCTGGATAATAAATTATTTATTGAGAACATTGTTGAGTTCTTTCTAAAGTGTGGCCGTATCCTAAAGGGATACGACAATTTTATACTCATTTGATTGTTATTTAAGATTTTAGACTTATGGAGATTTTTAGTAAAATAAAAGGAGTTGAACGAGAACTCGATAGATTTGAAAGCTTTAAAAAGATAATAGACGCAATTACAGATCGAAATTCCCGTTAAAAACGGAATGGCTTGCTAATTATCATAATTGCTAATCAATATATGTAAAAAGTTTGAAATTCGGATTTTCTTATTTTCTAACCCCTCTTTTCTTCTGTGTTTCTTAAAAATTTTTGTAAATAAAAACTTTTAAAGCAATATTTTGGTTTTATAAACCGTAAGAATGCTAAAAATAAATTTAAATACTGTTTAAAGCTCCTAGATATCTCATAAAATCCTCCCATTCTCAGAATGGGCAGCTTTAGCTAGTTATCATACTAAAAAAATATTTCAAAGTAATTTTTTGCCCTTCCCTCTTTTGAGAAAAATACAAAAATATGCATAAAAAAAATGTTTCAATTCTACTATGGCGTATAAGGACTTTTTAAACAATAGTTTTTGTCTATTTTTTTCTAATAAACAATGTGGTGTACTTTGTACGAATTTGATCTTTAATTCATAATTTTAGACTTGAGCTAATTTTCTTGAAACTTAAAGAAGTATAGTGAGAGCGTCAAAGATCGAAAAGCTTAGAGAAGAAAAAAAGACTAAAAACATTGTGTGGTATTAATCCACATTATTTTTATTTCGTATTTATTATGTCTTGAACTTCTAGAATCATTTTTATCCCTTGAACCCTAAGATAAAGATGAACTTTAATGGGATTCACTCGAGCTTAAAAAATAAATCTATTAAATACAACCCTTGTTCTTCTTTTGGAAGGTCCGTCGTGGAGAACTTCCTTAGTTCTGGACTCTTGCCCGGTTATAATGCCACACATTGACTTCCCGTTTCAAACAGAAAAGCCGGAATAGCATATTTTATCAAAATTTGTAATTCTTAAAATGATCAAAATAAGATCTATCTGATAAAAAAGACAAATCATTCTTTCATATGCTCAAACTAATCTTAAAAAAAACTTTCAATTTTAAGTTAAGAATAATTCTGCTATACACTTTTTTAGTAAAAATTCTTGAATTAAGTTAATATAAATAAAAAGTTTCATGAGCAAGATCATAAAATAAACTTTGTTATTCATTTATCTTTAGATAATCTTGTCAATTTATAATTGTCATCATAACAAGTAAAATACAAACTTTGTTAGAAACACAAATCGGTGCACACATTGCTTTATTTCCTAATTTCTAGTGAAAATAACAAGTTTAAAAATTTACTATTTTTGTTTATTGTTTTGTCCTGTTTACACTAAAAAAAAATAATTTCATAGTCTATATGATGTGACTTCGCAAAATCAAATTAAAGAAAATGTTATTTTTCAATTGTAAACTTTTATTTACACGTTTATAACTAAAAATTATACCTACAGCTCTGATCTCCTTAAATAACTTACTCATAAGATTTAATCTAACTTTCCCTATTTAAAAATTGATCTTACCATTCATTAGTTGTTACTCCCCGTCCAATCAACTCCTTTTGTTAAAGGATAAACAAAAAATTATTTAAAAAACGATATAAATTTTTTCAAAGAGGGGTTATAAAATGGTAAGTACAGCTCAAAATATTTCAAATTTTCAATTCAGAGATGAAAGTGATGATGATCTACTGGAAAAGGGCCAGGAGGAAAATGAAGTCAATTCTTTGAAGCTCAGTAAGTTCGTAGAAGACGACTTCTATTCTCCTAACAATCCAGCTTCGTTTAAAAATGATGAAGAACTGAAGTATAGAATGTATGGTGTAAAGAAAAAGAAAGAAAAGAGGAAGAAAAAGAAAACCGACGAACATAGGAAAGTTACAAACAGGAAGATCGTTAATCTACCAGCTTCACAGCCGTATACTAGATTTGTTGATGGTGAAGAACGTCTTTGCTTTAAATACAATACAAAGGTTTCGGAGTCTGCGATGAATGCAATGCCTAAGACTGATCTCGAAGATAATGAGTTTTGTGTTCGTTTTGATATTGAAAGTGTTGATATCTCTAAGCTTAATGAAAAGTTTAAGGCTGATAATTGTGTGTACCCTAGGGCAAACTTGCCTTTTGAAATGTATGTTGGTAATAGATGGGAATACGAAACTGAATGTAACAGGTTAGCTTGGGCTTTTGTCTCTCTTAATCCTGTTCTTTTGTACGGGAAAAAAGGTCTTATCCAAAGAGCTGTAGATTCGTACAGAAATATCAATAAGCAGTCGCGAAATAGAAAGATCATTAGAGAAGACAGATTTCCTAGTGATATTGAAAAAAGAAAGCATGTTTCTGTCGCTCCTTCGTCTGTTACTATTCATTGGTCAAGCAAGGGTATTCCAAAAAAGTGTAAGATCCAAGTTAATGTAGATAGTGTAAATTATGATAAAATAGATGAAGATTTTAAATCAAAGTACTCTGTTTTTATGGATGATTTCGATGATAGGTCTTTTGGATTAGGTAAATATCAGAGCAAGAACAAGGATAATGAATTAGCAGTTAAGATAGCATTTTTAAATATTGAGAACATGTCGTTTTGGAATTCTATAAAAGCTTTAGATAAAACGACAGTCTTAAAAAGAGCGATTGAGGCTTACAATGAAAAGAAAGAGGAGATACCAAGTTCTGAAGATGACACAGAGGCTAGCGAAGTAATTGCAGAGACGTTTAGGAGAGAGAATACCAACAAAATGGAAAATGACTTTGATGAATTTTTTTGATTAGTTTTTTCTGTTGATATTTAATAAATAATCCTTGAATTTCAGATAAACTTTTAAATTTTTATTTTTTATCCCAAATGGCTAGAGAAAAGAGCCGAGCGCAGGTAAAAATAGAAAAAATAAAGAACAAGTACAATCAACGAATCGAGAAGTTATCCTTGGAAAACATTAAATTAGAAAAGAAAATTAAAGATATGGAGATTTATTATTTAAGCAAAATAAGATTTTATTCAAACGATACCTCTGATAAAGATATTTTGGAACTCAAACATCAAAACAAACTTTTGAAAAACGAAAATTCTGTTTTTAAACATAAATTGGTTTATCTTGCTGAAAAACCAAAAAATCTTCAATAGCGCAAAGTTCACTAAATAAATTAAGCGTTGCTTTAAAATAGGATAACTTTTTTCGTTTACGATTTTACTTTAGACTAAGCATATTTGTATATAATTTTTTACTTTTTTAAACCCACCCTGTGCTACTACTGGCCATAATTACACTTTTAGAAAACAAAATAAATGTCAATATAATCTGAATATTCTTATGCATCATTACCTTAATTTCGTTAATGAGTTATTTTAAAATTCCAAGACTTAGTGAATCGAATTAAAGCGATGACATTTTTGAATGTTTACAAGAGCTTTTGATTCGACACCTCTATTTTAAATTAAATATTTATACTTTTATTAGATCAAAGTATTTATCTCTGATTCAGTAAAGATGGGGCTTGTCAATTAAGGCTTGTTTGCTATATAAAAGTTAGTATGTATTTTTTGGATACAAATTTGAATTAAAAAAACGACTATTTTTTCGAAATATGTTTTTTTTAATCGATTAGACGGAAATAAAAAAAAATAAATAAAAAGCAATTACTTTATTAAAAGACAAACAAGAAATATTCAGAAAACACAACGGATAAAGAAAGATTATATGATATCTGAAGTATCATATTCCACATGATTATAAAATTTTTACTAAAAAATTTTATATAGAAATTATTTTCATCTTTTAACCCTGAAGAAGCACAGTGGTAAATAAATCTTTTTACCATAAAAAACCATTTATAAGTGGCACAGGGACGAGCATCATAGAAGCGTTTTCATGCTCAGGCTGTCTACCTGCTAGTAACGCCACAACATCTTTATGATATCCTATATCATAGAGTTTTTTCTGTTTTCTCTCTCTTTGGCGGGAAATTAAATAATCTAAAATTTGATTGCTCAATTTTCCCGCCAAAGATATATTTAAAGGTTTTGCCCTGAGGGAGGTATGAAAAGTTATTAAAAAGAAATAATTTTAAATAAAAGTTTTTTTTGAGTGGTGGATACCACAATCTTGTTCATTTTTAGGACTAAAAAGAAAAAATTACTACATTATTTAAATTACCCTTGCTTAAAAAATCGCATCTATCTACTAGAACTATTCAATACAGTTAGATAAATCTATTTATTTTAGAATTTAAAAATTTTATTTTTTTTTGAATCTGTTTTTTAAACGTAATTTTTTTTTTTTGGGAGGCGGGGAGGAGGAATGCGATTTTCTAACTAGCTCCAAATCTTTTACTTTGAAGATGATTAAAATCACCTCATCTCATTTTCATGGCATTTACAAGAGATTTTTAGTTTAGCAATACAAACACACTGTAACAAGATATTGTAAGTTAAGGGTATTTATTTAAAAATTAATTAATATTGTATTTTACACAACACGTACTATATATTTGCAAAGAAGAGTCCATTTCATTTCAAAAGTTTCGAAAAAATTTCTTACAAATACTTTCTCATTAGCATAAAATCGGATTTTGTATGTTATTAATCCCGCAGCATTTAATTTCTTTTTTTATGTAAAAAATTTTTGTCCTTGATGCTCTTTAGAATTTATCCTTGAATGTTTTAATAAGTTTGACGACGAAAAAAAGACTTTGGTAGATATGACAACTAGTTATGACAGAATGTTAGCATTCGATTTACTGGTAAGCACAATGGGGTAGTGAGATGTATTAATCTTCAACTTTGATTCTCTAACGACTTTAAAAGCTTAAAGAAAAGCAGAATCAGTCCATTTAGGGATCTTTAGGAAAGTGTTTATTAGAGTTTAGGTTGGATACACGCATTCTTATAGATATCAAGATCCAGAATAACAGCCCTGATATGTAGTATCTTACAAACTTAAAAAAGAAATGACCTCATAGAAATTGGCATTACCGGTCAAGATAACCTTCTGATAGTCGAGACTGAAGGGATAGAAAATATGATTTGTAGCTAATGAGCTAGGAAAATTTTATTTATATGACTAGAACAATTTCTTATATCATGACATGGGACGTCATGGTAACAAAATACAATAAGGAATACAAATAGTAAATCCAGTTCAAGAGAAGCATTTATTCATAGGAATCCTTGAGAAGCTGTTTGGAAGTATTTGTTTAGGTTATCTTAAAGGATGTCAAGAAACAGGAAAAGAGTGGATGCAAAGACATGGAGAAAATTTTTGTAAGACTACTTTCAAAGATTAAGCGTAGGTATACTTGACTAAGCTCTAACTAATAAAAAACTTTAGTTTGCTTAATAAAAGTTATTTAATTTTTGACTTAATTACTCTTAAAATTTAATAATATATGTGTTTATTTTTTCCTTTGACATAAAAAATCTTGTCATTAAGCTTTAGGTATAATTCTGCTTGTACGTATATTAAATCCGTTAAAACAAAAGTTACTTTTCTAGACAACCATAAAAAAGAGTCATTTATCACAAAAATTGAATTCCACTTCTGAATTAAATTAAGAAAATGGCTGTGATCATATAAATTTAAAGTTTACAAATGTTTTAATAATAGATATGGAGTAACACCTGCAAGTTATCCTTAACCCGCGTAATCTAATTTAAGCATACTTTTTGTTTCTTAAATTTAATTACGTGACAATTTTAAAGCTAATTATGTGCTTACGTGGGCAGTGGTAAAAGTTTAGTCGCACTTATACTTTATCAGAGTTGAAGAAATCACCTTTAAAAATGATATAACTATCTCATATTTCATAGTTAAAAAATATACTAGCTTTGTAGCCTGCTCAATAGGGACATTTTTGCAGAAATAAATTTTCTTGGCATATATTTAGATGGATAGTTTTATTAATTCACTTTATTCTCAAATGAATTTCAACTTTAAGCAAATGACTATAAACTGTATTTTGTATATAAGTCTAGCAGTATATGTTTTAAAAAGATAACAGGCAAAGGGATTTTAAAACTAGTTAAAAAAATGACATTGATCAATCGTTTGACTCTAAAAAAAATTGAAGACTTTGTACTTCGAAATCTGACTAGTAAAATTAAATATTACAAATCCTTATGGCTAGGTCCTTATGAAATTCACTTTTTATTTTAACAAAACAAAGCTCACTACAATTTGCTAAAACTAATTATTTTTCAAAAACCATCAAATTTTGGTATTTCTGTTATTTTGGAGGGAAAAATATAAGAAAAGCAAAATATTTAAAGGGGTCTATGTGTAAAATTAGAAACCCCAATATATTCGTTAATATACTAAAGAAAGAAGAAAATATTAAGATATATGTGGATTCTGACGTTACTTCTATCTGTTCGTTAAAAATATTGACTGTTATACTTACGAAGGAATATATAAAGCATGAAATTATATTTATCGAGGATAAGGCCGAAATAGATAAATCTAACATGTATATATACTTAGAAGACTCTAATGTGACCTTTTATGAAGGTAGGAATACCGTTTATTCTGAAAGTGTTATTGACCCTGATAGTGTGAAGAGCAGTATTTTGGATGAGGAAAGTGAATCCTTTACTTCTGTGGATAAAAGAATAGAGTTTGATGATGATAAATGTAGATGTGTTTTCAATAATCTAAATCAATTAATGAGTTTATATTCGCTGTCAAAAAGTCTTAACGTCGTTAGCACAGATATTTTATGGTCTGTTATAGTTTGTTTTTCGTATTTTAAATATTTTATATTTGTAAATGAGGAAAGGGACCATGAAGATAGCTCAAGCATGTCTTATGACATAGAAAACGAAAATATATGCGTTGATTGTAACAGATCCGTGGGTGATTTGTATCTGGATATTAAGAAAAGTTTAAAAATATCTGTGAAAAAGGATTTACGTTATCCTTTTTTGTATCATTCTGATTTGTATTCTTGTTTGAAGAATGATGTCTATTTTAGCAGCAAACATAGGCTTTTTTACAAGAAAAGAAAGGACTTGGAGGAATTCAAATTAAAAAGTTATTTGGCTAGCACCGGGATTTCAATTAAGGTGTCAAAAGAAAAATACTCTAATCTTGAATATTCTATAAAGTCATACGTTTATAAAAAACTCGATAAAATAGATTTATTTTACAAAAAAGTAGGTAATTTGGAGTATTCTTCATTAGATTTGTACTTTTTAATGAGTTATTTTAGTATCAAAAGGAAGTACGTACAAGCATATATGCTCTTAGACTCAAAACATAATGTAAATACTGTCGATAAAGACGAATCATCTACAAAAAAGAAGTGTATATTGATTAGATCTAAGTTTATCAGTAATGTTTTTAACATAACTTCGTTGATCAAGGATGCTATATCGAATAAAATCCAGTATAAAGACATTGTTATCTTTAGAACAAAAGTTAACAATGTAAATTTAAAAGTATATGCAATGTTTGTATACAATCAATTATCAATTTTTTGTAAATTTAAGAATTATGATAAATTTTTGCTTGTATTAGAAAACATAAATAAACAAAAGCAAGATCAGAGGTTGGAAGAAAAAGAAAACTCATATAATGTTATGAATCTTGAAAACAACATGCAAAATGAAAGTCATAAATTTATAGTTTTGTATGGCTTCGGCATAAAATTATCTAAATATACGATTAATGGGTATAAAATGGTAGATAAAATAACATTTTATCAGGAGATTTTTCAAAAATAGATTCTATCAGTCTTTTTTGTTTGTTTGCGGAAATTAATTTATTTTTATTCTTTTTTAAGTAAAAAATCACTTCAAGGTATATGTCTTTAGTTGAAAATCTTATTCTTGTTCTTATTATACTTGTAGTTTTGATTCTAGGATATTTAGGAATTTACGCTATGATTTTAAATGCTCTGATAGCGCTCGTCGATCGCATCTTTTATCATCTTAAAAGCGGTGTAACATGACTTACGAATAAATATTCTTAGTACTAAATTTTTCTTTAGATTTTTACCAGCTTGAACTTGTTCATATATTTTTTATTTTTTTTACCGTTGTATGAGAATTGAAAAATGTTTTTTTTGTTCAAGTAGTATATATCCCGGACACGGTACTGTATTTGTAAGAAATGATTCCACAGTCTTTAGATTTTGTAGATCAAAGTGTAGGAAACTTTTTAACAAACGTAAGAATCCTCGAAAGACAAAATGGACTAAAATTGCAAGAAAAATCAGAGGGAAGGAACTTGTTGAAGACAAGGTCTACGAGTTTGAACATAGATTACAGGTACCTAGCCTATATAATAGGAACAAAGCCTTGCAAACCCTTGAAGCTATTCCAAAAATTTCACATCTACGTAAAAAGAGAGAAGACTTGTTTATCAAGAATAGAATTCTCTGTAACCAAGAAGCAAACAAGGAATACGAGCTTAAGATAATTGATAAACATCGTAATCTTATTGAGGAAGAGAAAGAAGATAGAGAACTTTTGAGTAAAATCAGCAGAAAGAGATATGAAACTAATTGATGTCGAACATTTAGTCAATCATTTTTTGATCTTTTTTTAAGCTATATCATTTTAGACAGATATTTAATTTCTTTGGTATTGCTTACTTATTAGGGGCAGAAAGCTTTTTAAAAGAGAAAAAAATTTCAGAAAACCAAGTTTTGATGTTCTTTTATAATCTTGTAAAGAACTCTTTCTGTAAAAAAAGCTTATACTGTATTAATAATATTTTAACCGTTACTCAAATGTACTTAAAGAATGTTTTACATTTATGTAGGTAGAAAATGAAGATATTCTGGTTTCAAATATTGTTTCTCGCTAAAACTTTACTTCGACAAATCTTTTAGAATAATTGTCTGACGCAATAGCCACACCTTTAATAACTAACCGTAAATTAACAGATATTTTGTAATTTACAACGTGTTTGTCATTAAAGTAAATAAATATTTCTTTGGTGATACCGAAAAGAAGAATCTTTAAACAGTAAGCAGTAGCCCCAGCGTAGTTAAAAACCACAAGAGTAATATTGCTCTTTTCACTAGAGAAACTTAATTTACAAATCTTGTCTCTTAACTTTTTACTTTATTTGTTATTGTAGCGCAACAATTATATAACAAAGTAAAAGACTTGGGATTACGCGTTTTTATATTATTAAAAAAAGAGTATGCTTTATATAGGGGTTCAAGTCTAAAATTTTATGATCTATCATTAAGGCAAGTTTGCATTTCTATACGAGAAGATATATCACAAAAAAAATTTATTAATTAAAATTCTTTCTCTTGCTATATAACCCATATAAATCAATGATTAAATATTTTTCAGCATAGGAAATTTATCTTTCGGGCATCTCTCAGTCTGGTATTCCAACCTTTTGGGTCTAAAAAAAAGTTCGAATTGTTTCTTTAAAGATTTGCACTGTATTATAGTACAGATTGTAAGAAATTGTGGTATTCATTACCTAAAAAAATGTCTGAAATACTTTTATTAAATTTCATACCACTCCCGATGATGTTTGCTTAAATAGTTGCAGGAGGTAAAATAGATTTTATGACATTTGGATATCATAGAGATATCAAGAGCTGCTTTATGTTATTTTGTAACGCACTATCCTAGATCAAAGGGAAGTCCTATAGCTTGATTTAAAGCAATATGTATGAGAGGATACTGGTTAAGGTTTCGAATCCTGTGGGATTTAGACAGTATTTTAAAGTAGCGTGAAAGGTTTAGCGGATATGACCTATTGAAAGACTGCGCATATCGTTCAAAACATGTGGTAGGCCTGAGTCCAATTACAATGAGTAAGTAGTGTAAGAAGTTGTGTTTGCATTCAGTCTGAATATAGGAACAGTACGATGATTCTCTCTTCCTGGGCCTCTTCTACGCTCGTTTATATTGTATACTAGAGACCTAAATGTTTGGAATGGATTGGGGCAAGGCTAGTGGTTTGGTTCAGCAGAATCAAGGCTCAAATGAGTATGACGAGCTGCCAGATAGGCTATTTTAAAGGATAAAGTTTTGTGGGTAAGAAATTCACAGTACTCTGTGAAACTTAACTACAAATCGCCCGCAAAGGTCTTTTTGAAGATTTCTTGCTAACTGTGGCACCAAAAAAAACTTAGATTAAAGCTAATAAAATTTCTTTAGTTTAAGTATAAAGATCTGAATTAGCTCATCAGCTAACACGTCATATTGCCACAATTTTGAAGATATAACCTATTCTGAAGGATTTAAAAAAAGACAATTTTTTTGTAAACTGACAGCTTCTTTCTGATAAATACTCAACATATTTGGTTTGTTGTACTTGACTTAAACATGAGCTCTAGTTGTAATATTCACTATAAATCTCGTAGAAAGATAAAACGAGCTGTGTCGCACAAAGTGACTTTTGTTTCTTTACTTCTTTCATTTTGTAATTATTGCTCGAAATAAGATTGTGACTCTAAAATTTTATTATGTTTTCAAATAAAATCATATTCTAGGATCGCTTTGCTTCTACTATCTAATAGTCAAGACTCTTTAAATTTACTTTATACCGCAGGCAAAATTGCTTCTTGGTTCTAAACTTTATTCTTTTAAAAAAATGAGTTGTAGCTGTACTTTAAACTTAAAATTAACTCTTTTTAGTCATATTAGTGAATACATATGGACAATATTGAGTTTTTTTCTATGTGGTATAAAATCGGAAAAAAACTATTTATTTTCAATATTCTTAGTAATTTTCTGATTTTTAAGAAACATAATTTTAAATATTTAGTTCTAGAACCAATAAAAAACAGATTTTTATAAACATTTCCTAGGTCAAATCATGATTCATAAAAACTATTTTTTTTGTATGCTATATAACAAAAACTTTAATAAAGACTTTCAAAAATACTACAGGTCAAACTCAAAAGTGAATGTGTGAGTTTTATCGACAAATCTCTAAGGAATTGTACTATAGGCTTTTTTTTGCAAAACCTAATCTATTATCCTTTACAAATCTATGGAAAATTTCAATTTAATAAAAACGAGATAGTTTGCAGCGGGGTATAAAATATATTACTGTCGTCTGATTTTGCATCTTTAAACTAATTGCAAGGATATTTTAGACTCTATCATTAGCAATTATCAAATAGTTTAAGTCCCCTTTTTGTCTAAAACCGTGTGTGAAATTTTCTAAAGATACGATTCCAAAATTTAGTTTCTTTACTCTAGTTAACAATCACCAACTTTTGTAACTTTAGGTGATAAAGAGATACTTAATTCAACACTGAATAATACTAGATCTCTTTCTAAAGATCTTTAAAAAAAATTGCCTTTTCTTAAAACCTATTAATTGATACAAAGAAAAAGCCGTATTAGAAAACACAAGAATATCAAAAAAGAAGTTTACTCAATAATTTAATATGCCATCGTTCCCTTTTCAACGACATAAATACCATCTAAAAAGACTCTAGGATCTAATTTCTTAGCTCTGCAGCTATTAGTGATATCCCCAGCAGTCTGAGAGACATCAGGAAGTGATGGTCCCTCAATAACGATAAAATTTTTCGAATCAGGCAAAATCCTCACCTTTGCCTCCCCTCTCATTTTAAATTGTCTAATATTTTTCTCTCCCATAAAATTTTTTACTAGAAGTAATTTTCCATCCTCCTTTACCTCAAAATTGATAGAAAAATGTTTGTGAACAGCTTTCATTATGTAAGCAAATCCTTCTGTTACAGCAGTAATAGAATTTCGAATCAGCGAAGCTAAAGTAACTACCAAAGCTATTTCTTTACGTTTACCATGCCATAATCTAATAACAATAGTATTCTCTTCTATAGAAAAACTCATCAGATATCTGCTGCAATCATGCACTAATTTTCCCTTAGAACCTTCGAAAGTAAAAATCTTCTTGTCAAGAGTTGCGGTGCAATTCTCAGGGATAGCAATTTTCTTTTCTGTCAAAATTTTGGTCATATTATAAGGGTAAAAAAAAAATTTAAAAAAGTCTTAAATTTTAACAAAATATTCTATAACTGTCCAAAACTTACATATTTTAGAAAGATTAGATTTGTTTCAGATACAAACAGATTTGCAGTGTTAAGACTTAATGTTGTGCAAAAAATGTTAAAAAATTCAAAACAAAATTTATTTACCTATGTAATACACATTTTCCCCTCAAAAAAATACGAGTTTATCTTTGTCGACGCTACTATTAGAAAGTAATATATTTAAATGCTCATCCACACCTTCTAACACCCCTCTTACAAATACACCAGTTTTTAACTTAACACACACCTCTTCTTTAATAAAGACAGTAAGAAGATTGATTGGATTTTTCATGTTAGAGAAAGGGCAAAAACAAGAAGAAAAAAATATAAAAATCTTTTTTATAATGCAATGTTTTGGCTTACTGAAAGGCTATTTTCTAATTTTGCTGCCTGGAAAGTAATAAATTTGATTATGGTTAGAAAAAAAGATTTCTTGCATGCTTATAAGGCAATTGTTTTGAAAGCTTGTTTACAGACAAGATCAGTTAAAATAAATCACTTTTATTTTTTTTACTTACTGTTAAAGTTATCCTGCTATGTAAATCATTTATAACAAAAGAAGGTACCTTCCCTATACTGGACCGTAATGATTTTTTTTAAGGGTCCCTCCCTTATGCCAAGACTTATTTTTGAAAAAATTATCGATGGGCAAAAAATATTTACCAGCAATGAAATATTGGAATTAAGTTCCACAGAAGAATTTATTGACTAAATTTTTATATTCTGTGAGATTTAAAACATCTTTTTAGCACGTCTTGGAATTATTTTCAACTTTGCGCGATGTACAAAATGTCTAGATAATCCATGTATGAGATATGTAAAAAAAATCAAAAATAGATGGGTACGTTTGGATTTGTAAAGACCATGTACATTTACGAAATCAATTAGACATAACACTCCTTTTATTTCATCAAGACTTAAATTTAACCCTATTTTTAGATTAATGTATAAATATATAAATAATTTAAACTTGGGAGACACTTTTCATGAATTAAATATCGGTAAAAACACAGTAACTGAGTATGAATATATGATTAGAACGTTGATTGTCAATTTTATAACTACATTTAATGATAAGATTGGTGGGTATGATCAAGACAATCAGTCTATCTATGTAGAAATAGATGAAATGCTTTTTTTGCAAGCTAAATATAATAGAGGTGCACATTCCTCTGTACAGTGTCATGTGGGTGGCGTAGAAAGAGGTATGAATCGCGCCTTTATTGTTCCTGTGATGGATAGAACAAAAGAAACGATGATAAATGTCATTTCTGAAAATGTACACCCTGGAAGTATTATTATAACTGATGAGTGGAGATATTATAAAAGTGCTTTAGATGAAATAGAAGTTTATCTTATTCCACAGTAAACCATAGCTTTAATTTTATAAATCCTGATAATCCAGCTATTCATACCTAAAAAATTAAAGGTTTTTGGTCACTAACAAAAAGGTATTTACATCATAAACATGGCTTAACCAATCTCTACATAATGAATACCTTTTACAATTTCTATGGAAGTTTAGAGTCCAAAAAAGAAAAAAGACTTTGTTATCAGGTGTATTTACACTTTGATGTTTAGGAATAAAAGAAACATTTTTATTTGAAATATTTTTATTTCTTACTCCCATCCTAAAATATATCTGGGTAAAAAAATATCTAAAATAAATATATGAAGGATTAGGGATTTTTACTATAAGAGGGCAGGCGTAGCTTCCAGTTGAAGCTACTGCTTGACAGACTTAATACATTATTGTTGCTTCTAAAATTGAAGGATTAAAATTTTTTTTTTGTTTTGATTTTTTTCCTTTTTTCATCACGGTCCGGTATAGGGAAGGTACCCAAAAGAAGCCTTTTTCAGCTATTGGATTTTTTATTTCGTAATCTTTTGAGTCTGTTTTATATTTTTAAGCATTAAAATAGAATTTTCAATGTTCTCCATAAAAACAAGAAAGATGTATTACACCAGTTGCAAGAGATTTAAAAAACTTTCTTATACAA
>PQWD01000094.1:0-26199 GCA_019425675.1 Leucinodes orbonalis
TGGCTGAGTGTGCGTGCGTTCGTGTGTTTGTGTATAAGTAGGTGTGTAGGTATATTAGTCTAATTCAGGAGTGCCTCAACTTCATCATAACTTTTGTTACCAACCATTCTGAGATAATTCTCCTGCATACATGATATGGCGCTCTATGTATATTTTTATCTTTATTAATGATGTTGTTATATAATTTTATATTTCTTCGTGCGATGTAAGTATCGCAGAAAAATATTCTTGAAACCTATAATATAGTGACACCTGTCACCTAAAGTATACATATCAGTCATCTTAAATTACCCGTACAGCGACAACAATGAGTCAAAATTATTGACCTTTAAAAAAGTTACGTAAAACGACGCTAAACTAAAATTATACGCAATATCCGTACGCGCGACCTTAGGCCCGGAGTATAGAGGGCGGCCAAGGGCGCAGTGTCAGACAGTTGATTCACCCGCTAAGTCGGCCACCAAACTAATTGCACGTAATAACAATACTGGATTCGGTTAATACGAGTATGCAATAATGAGATTATTGCACGCTTATTTCATTAATAAAAGTTAAAGCGATGTTTATGACGATATGTCGAGTGGAAAGTTGTACGCTCACCAGGTGCTTTAACATAGTATTTTTTAGCGCTAGAGGTGTGTGAATATGTACTGATAGTAGTGTATTCGTAGTAGTCATAGTTTTTCGTATAGGGAGTACCTTGTTAAGTATCACTGAAAAAATTAATTCAACTAGAACTATTACACAATTTCTATGTAGGTATTAAAGACAATAAAATAATTAAAAGCTATAAGTAATCTGATCACTCAATATTCCGGTCTTATTCTACTACGCAGTTTTGTGCTACATATTATCCCTTTTTTTAAAAACCTACACCAATTTGATTTATGAAATGGGTTCTTTAATTCCGGTTTTATGCCTAATGATGTTAAAAATCACCAGCGATAAGTATATATTCGAAAATTTATAGCTAGCTTACTATAGACAAGGATAAATAAAATATATAAAAAATACACAGTGTGAATCAATAAATGAATATCGACTGTTAGGATTCTTTACATCCACACATCAGCTGGTGTTCAGGTGCCTCCCAATTATTATATGCGAATGCAGGGTGTTCTAAGCCTCGTTGACTATTGGTGGTATAAAAAACATAAGTTTATTTTTTTATTAATTTAATTACTAATATAATTACATTCATTATGTTCTCTAGCGGGCAAGGCCTTTCCATATAACTTATTGCTTGGTTCAACTCATTCAATTATTGTTGCTTTAGCATCGTTGACTAAATCAAATGGTATGTTAGCACGGACCAAATATGGTTAATCACACTGACAACCATATACACTTGCAATACCAGGTAGCATATAAATGCGTTGCTGCGCCTTTTAGTGGCGGTTATTTATTAATTTGTACAGACGTTCCAGCGCCATATAATTATTCATAATCATGAAGTAATTCACTTATGTGAAATGTGTAAAAAAACATGTCTTTCCATGTTAATACAACATTGAAAAAATTAAAAACAAATTGTCGATTACAAAAATTGGGGGCTACCTACTTAACATTTTCAACCAGTTCGAGCATAAAGGGTTGGCTTATGACCTAAAAGTTGAAATCTTAGACAAATTACTGCTAAAACAAAGCTGAAAGTACGGATCTTTATAGAAAATAATTAACTTAGTAAAACGTCTGAATAATACCTACTGCGAAGGATATTAAACAAGAAGTTGCACAAAGATGAAAGTACGGGAGGAAAGGGGTATCCTCCCCCTAGAGCTTTTAATAAAGTTGTCTGCTTTTACTTTATTCTTATGTTTATCTTTGTGTAAGATGCAGATACAAAACAAAATACATAAGGTTGCAAGTTAATATTATGTTTTCTTTTTTGAAACAAACACAAATATCCCATGTATAATAAGGGGTTTGCTTTTATTTTTTAATAATTTGGCATGATCCATCCTAGGCCGCATCATCACTTACCAACAGGTGAAATGTCTGCCTATAGTTATTAAAAAGCAAAAATCCCTAGCAGATCGAAAATTTTCATAATGATATTATTATTTGCAAAGAAAGAAAGAATATATTTATTAAATCTAAACTTCGCATACAAAGACACAATTCTCTTAAAATATGTAAAGCAACATTGGTATTAACTTACAAACTATGTGCTTAGTCACGAATTAATAGATACTATAAATTCTACCCGTATTTGTTGTACGTATTAACCTTAGGTAATTCAAAGTCACATCACGCTAAAAATGGTAGTAGTTAAAACTAGATTCTACTGAAAAAAACAAACGTGTCGAAATTTCTTAAAAACCCCATATGGAGTAGTTTTTATATTTTTATGAAAATGTTCTGGTGGAGGCTGTATGACAAAAGCAAAGGATATTTGGCGCAAAATGGGGAGACCTATATCCAACAGTGCTCTGCAATAGTTTGAAAAGAAGAAGAAACTAATGCAGCGGTATTCGGTTTTAGTATCGAAAAGGAATAGAATTTAGTACAAACTGCAAAAACAATATTATTTTTAAATATAAAACAAAAAAATTCATTGTTGTGTACTTTTCTTACCTTTATTTTATTTTAATTATAATAACCAATGTACTTTAAATGTAAAAGTAAAAGGTGGCAAACCTAGATACATGTAAGATACAGAGTTGAAGGTCAAAATCAACAACGTCTTATATTTTCCATCAACACTGCCTTCTGCTTTACAGCCGCCCCTGACACAACAGATGATAGTTCCATTAAACCAAGCTTAACTTCAACAGTTAGATTTTCGACTTATCATGACAAAAGTCAACGCGGACAGCCTTTGTATCTTGGGTGCAATGACCTTAGCAAGTAATTAATATACGCTACATAATATGCAATTTAACATCGACAATATTATTTGGAAGTCATTGCTCGATACTCATTTCTTACCCTCACATACTTTTAAAGGCATTCATAATTAAAATGTAATTAAAAGAGAATACTCTCATTACATGTAAGAAAACTTTTTTTGTCTTTATATCCGACCAAAGAATTTCATATAAAATGTTGCAAAGACGACCACATAAGGCTAGCCCCGTGAAAAAGATATCAGATCTCAAGTAGAGCCAAGCTTCTGAATCTACACAGCCTTACTCTATCGACCCTAATTTCAACAAATTCTATACACATAAATATGTATGGCTTTGTCGTTTCGCTACCGTCGTGGAGTGTTGCAAATATTTAGTTTATGATCTGAATTCAGTTATGAAACAAAACAAATATGCTTTTAAATTTATAGTCGAGTTTTAAAGCATATTTGTTTTGGCTAGTTTGTAGTTTAAACTTATTTCGGAGTGTCCACAAAGAAGCGGCCTTTAATCAATTAATTAATTGCCAATAACGTAACAAGGAACAAATTTCGTTTCGGACATAAAAACAACGTTTTATTGAGGCCATCAGTCAACGTCAACGCTTCCAATTCATTAAATTAAATCGATGCATGATTCAGGTAATCATAACCTGATGATTTCGAGAACAAGAACATGGAGTTTTTGTAAATTAAAAATTCACACAGAAGTTGGCGAAAATTGAAAACTACTTAATATTTATGAGAAAAAAAACACAAAGGAGCAGTGAATAGGGTTGGCAAATACGCAATTTGAATATAACTTCTATTCAATCTTATTGCTAAGATTTAATATTATACAGTCACAGATTTTGGGTGTTGATATAATTCAATTAATATTTTTTAATCTTGATACACATTCTGCCTACATTATTAGGGAATTATTAAGGACGTAAATCGGACTACAGAATTAAATGGTAGTATTTCTTTTTGTCCTGGTTATTTAACATTATACATTGAGTATAATAAAACTCTTTCAACTTCGGTAATCGAATTCAGATATAGAAACATCGTGTGCTTTGTTTCGGCCGTCTTTTCGTGCCGAAGTACAGCTTTCCTACTCTTTTATATACTAGAACGCTGTGTAGTGACCATTCACTAAAGCAGCACTTTCTGTTACCTTTTATAGGTATTATCCCCAATATCTAAAGGTTCTATCTACGCAACGTCGTAAGCCGAGTTCGACCCCATTTTTGAACGCTAGTAGGCTCGTTGTGAAAATTTAAAGGCTGAGAGCCATCTGCGCTCGCCAATTGCCCGGTGAAGCTATAACGGCCATCTGCGGCCAACAGCAGTCAATTCAAAAAAAAAACTTGCATAGGTACAGGTTGGATATACTACCTCCGTGGTCTAGGCACATCGTTCGGCTTAGAATGAACCCTTGTTTCGTCGGAAAACATGTGTGATTTTTCGTATTTGTTAGGCTGAATGACCTGATCGCCCGAAAAGAACTGAAGGTCCCGGCTACAATCTGAGGATGTTAGTTCTTAACGCCCAACCATCCGCATTGGGGGCGTGGTGGATTATAAATCAATCTCACCATAGCTATGTTGTGCGGGAAGGCCTGTGTCCTGCAGTGGACCGTTATAGGCTGATGATGATGGTTGGATACAGCAGACATCCGTACGTGGCTTTACGACCTATCAGGTCAATATTGATGTTTTTATTGTATAAAAATAGATAAATGATACAACAGTTTTTTAAAATATGATTGTTACATTATTGACAACCCTAACAGTTCTTTCGAGCGTAAAAATACACAGCGCTTTAGGTAAGCGCCCAAAATGCTGCCTACAAAGTAACACGAATTTTGACGGTAATTTTACGCGTGCAGCGCGGGACGGGCTCAAGGTCATCTGTGACGTCACATCGCCGGCCATTGACCCCGGCAGCTGACATTTTCCAATATGGGGCACTGATCGGTGTCCATTGGTATTAGGAAGTTTGGGATGAACACGGACATTCATAGGCGGGAGTAATCAACCTGTCATATGTTCAATAAATCATTTCGGGGTGACTATGACGTGTGAAATGCCTTTCTGTTTGTAATTTTTGAATGAATATTGTGTCTTTTAAACACATGTTTATACCAATAAGTTATATAAAACATCGGTTTTAATATAAATATTCATATGAAAATTATAATATTGTAAGTGATTACTTAAAAAATATTCATTTAGAAATTCAGAAAATATTCATTTAAATCATATGCTGTAAAAGGCCCTTTAGATCTATATTAAATCGACAATGTATTTAAGGTATTTCATTGGATAAGGATTAATGCTGCATTGATTAAAATCGCTTCGAAATTGGCCTTTATTTGTCGTAAAAAGGAAATGAAAAAAAAACTGTACTGTGGGATATCCATAAGAGATAAATATATACCATCGTGGTGTTTTCTATAGACCTTTTTATTGTTTACAATACTCAGTACCTACATTATTTTGCTCATCCTGCGTTTGCAATGTAAACGAAAAAAATAAAATTCCGATGTCATATTAGAAACCTCAAAAACTACTGTTAGTATTTCTCTGCTATTTAATGGATGTTATTATACATATAAATCTTCCTCTCGAATCACACAATCTATTTAAAAAAACCCCAAGAAAATCCGTTGCGTAATTTTAAAGATTTAAGTGCACATAGGGATATAGGGACATGAGGATAAAAAAATGCGACTTTGTTTTTTACTATATAGTGAAGGAAGGCAATCGAGCCGGCGGTTCACCTGATACTTATTTTGCCACCAATGGACACTTGTTACTTTGTATACCAAGGAAAAACGAGTGCATTGCTGGCATTTATATTGGCCGAGGAAAAAGAAGGTTTTGGGTCTCCGGTAATCTGCTCGGCAGCAAGATTCTCATACACTTAGTCCTTTTATAATAAATGGAGTCGACTATCACATTCTTTTTTATGTTACACAGTGTACTGGACGGTCAGGACGCTCATCTTGATGGTTAGTGATACGCCTGACCATAAGGCGTGCCATAATCATATTGGCATTGATTGAGGCCAACAACTGAAAGACAGTTATTATCAAGTATTCATCAATATCACAGTGCGCCCGTCACTCGAGACAACAGATGTTAGGTATCTTATGCCCGTAATTTCATTAATATTGAATGACCTCACCAAATCAATAGAAGAATACACAGCAATAGTTTCCGTTTTCAAAAAATGACAGATGAACTTTTTTGTGAAGACAGAATAATTACAGTAATCATTCTCTAGCGCATTTGTTAAATATTGACCTTGGTTGCAAGGTCGCGGGTTCTATTTCCGACCGTGTCATGTTCAGAAAAGTACCTTAACTTGTTACTTTCAGTTTGTTTGTTTTATCTGGCTTGTGTATTTGCGATATGAATATCTACGAATTAATGGTGATTGCTTATGTGCCCGATGACATGAATCATTACCTAAATCTTTGTGTGCTATTATTGTGATATTAGCTAAAGAAGCTCTAATTTGAATAACCAGTCAACCAGCCTTTAAAGGCAAGGCATCAACCACCAACCCGCTTTAAAGCGAATTGGTGGGTGTTAACTACAATTATCCTTAAATACTAATTGGGAACAGTAGCTTAATATGACTTTCGAAACACGGATCAAAATAATATATTTCATTCAGTTATTTAGTGATAAATGTTTGCTACACTTACAGATTATACGATCGACAAACGAAAGCGCAAACCGCTAATGCCATTGTTACAGAAAAATAATTCATAGGTTTTGAAAACTAAAAATAACACAATTACTAGAAAAAAAGAGCAGAAAGTCTCTTTCACATATTGTTGAGATGCTACTAGCAATTAATTACGTTTTAGGAAATTGTTATCCTTTAGTCACATTCCAATTGTTTTGCGATAGCCAGATCAATCTCAGAGTATTTATTATACCTGTTTATGCAGCGTATTATACCGTACCATATTATTATATTCCGTACGTATGTATATGTTTACACCAACGAAGGTAATGCTTTATTGGTCTGCATCTTATCCAAAGCCAGATAATTCAGCAGGATATATCCACGAACCACGCAAATTCCAGCATTCACATCTAGCAGCATCTAGCCCGAAACTAATCATCCAGCCTGAAATGTGGCTATTAAACAACGGATCGTCATCATCATCAGCTCGTTAAACGTCCCCACCGAGGGGCAAGAGCCTACCCGTATAGAGTGATTAGGCCTTAGTCGTCCACGTGGGCCCAATGCGGGTTGGACGACTTTACGCACAACCTTTGAATCCTTTTGCAGGCGTGCGCAGGTTTCCTCACGATGTTTTCTTTCACCGTAAGAGCATCGGATAACGTACATATATTTTTCGAAAATTCGAAAACATATGGGCACGTGGCGGGATTAGAACCTCAGCCCTCCCGGTAGGAGGGCAACAGTCCACAACATTTAGCCATCGACGCTCTAAAAAAAAACAACGGATACTTAAATATTTTTTTGATTCATTCATATTATACATAGAAACACCCAGACTAAATCGACAGTCATGTCATGTACACAACATTAAATGTTTGTGCTACCCGGGGATCAAGCCCGGAAGCATTGGTGTAATACCCAACATCTCAAAATACGTCCTTGGATCCAGGAGTTATTTCATATTCAACCTATCGCAGTCCACTGCTGGACATAGGTCTCCCCCATTTTTTCCCCCAGTTATTTACTCCTGCTAAAATGATTTGCCTTTAGTCCAAAAGATGAAGGCACAAAACCTATAGGTTTATTGCAACATAATAAAAACTAACAGATGAAATAGGCTTGGTACTTCGTTATAAACTTAACATAAAAGGCAAAACTAACCTGGTGAATAACTTACGAGACATAATATTATATCTTTCAAGTGAATCATCGCAGGAAACTTCCATTGGTTATTGGACTTTAACAACGTTGTTCATTCACATCACAATTTTATTATTCGAGACTCACCTGCTTGTGCATATGTACAATAATTGCTTAGGGTTTTCACTGTCATTTTACGACTTGGTTTTATTGTTGCCTTTTTGCTAATGTAAAACTAGCTTCTTGCCACACCTTTGGTGGTTCGTGAGGAGTTAACGAGCCATATTTTTGCCTTATACTACTTATGAATAAATATGTGTAGGTCATCTACACACGCATCATCCATAATGGGTGATGAACTGATAAAATTAAACAACAATGATTATAGAAATACAGGGGGGTAACCACAATCCTTTAAAACTGTATTGTTATAATGAAACGTCAGCATTTTTGTACCAGTAAAGACGAAATAATATTATTGAAACACTGTTTTAAGAGATGGCGGTAACCCCCCAGAAATTAAGTATGGAAGAGTCATGCTAAGTGAGGGATACCCATTGTTAATAATACCAGTTCGACTTTCGTGGTTCAATCCCCGCTGGCGAAAGTTATCTTCGTGAGCAGTGAATGCCTCGTCTCTTTTTTTCCAAAACTAATATTTGGTTGCCTAACTTTCCACAACACGCCTGTCAATGTTCGAGTCCCACTTGGATGTACCAACTTAAGGCTGCGCGCCAAATGCGTTCTCCAATTTACCGATGTATCTCGGCTAGATTGATGACACGGTTTAACAATAAGAAAACCCGCTTGAAACAACAGTTTTTGTTTTATTTTGTCGAGTGAGAAAGGTTAATAACAAGAGGGGGGTGTAGTAGACTAACAAGCTGGGTATAGATTAACAAGTTGGTATACGAATTTGCTGTGAAATTCATATTCCAAGTTTCATGCTAAAACAGATTTGATTTTATAAAAATAAATTATAATAGACAATTTGATACTTTATTCAAATACAATGAATTCGGTAGATAATATTACAATCGTAAATTGAAATGTCTTTTCGATTATGAGAGTTTTCAAACATGATTCGGGGTATTAAAATTTCCTAAGGAAAATCTGATTTGGTTAAAGGCTTCAAATAATTTTAGGTAAAGTGGTTTTAACAGAGAAACATTCAGCGTTTGAGGAGACCTATGTTTACTCGTGTATTTTCATTGGCTTAAATAATGATGATTTTATCATCCTATACATTGCTGTCAGGTGGCTTTGAATGGTGAATATTCTTTATAGTGTATTATCTCTCTTTCCAAACAATCACATTTTACACCAGATAAACCACTCTAACGCTTTCCTTATCCAGCGTCACTTAGCCCTCCCTGCAGCGGTGTTCTTTTTGCACACTGTTTTACTCGTAATCCCCTACAAGATTTTTACAGCCAAATGCACTCGCCACTTGCAGCGGCCAAGAGTGAAAAGTAGATCCAAGAATAAAACATATGCACCTACTTAAAGTTTTATAAATCGACAGTGCTGTGCAACCACTAAGATCACAAGAGACCACGCAAATGTTTTGTCACAGACATGATTGCAATCGTAATATAGTGCAACAAGCCGAATAGTTAAGGTATGTCATGTAAAATTTCATCCATTTGTAGTTAACGTTCCCCGTATTCGGACTAAGCGTTTCGCGTCTACTTTCATTATGCGTACTGCAAATGAATGGAATGATCTGCCTGCGTCTGTGTTTCCGGCCACATACAATCTTGTGGCATTCAAAAAACGAGTGTATTGGCTTTTTCTGGGCAAGCTGGCTCCATCTGTAGTGCTCTTCCACTAGGATAGTCTGTCCTCAAGAGTAAGCCCATCATAAAAAAAATAGTTTATTTTTTACTTGAAACGTTGTTTCGCGGAAATATTTTTACCGATCACTCATTCTCTGCATGTCGAAAATATCTCAAGTATCCTTTAAAACTTTTGTTTGCATTAATTCAGTATTAATGGACTTTCGCTCTAAAAATCTTCAAGCCCTGATGCGATCGGCAGTGCCGTCACGTGCCCGGACTTGCCCGGTTAATCTGACACTAGCTGTCGCGAATACTGATGTCCATCCATCATTCGGTGACCATACACTATCACTCAAATGGCTTTCGTAGCAATTTGAAAATATTCGCTGTGTTAGGGGAGAAAAAGTTTTTCTTGTATATAGTAGGAACGTGGAAAAGAAAAAAAGCATGCAGGTTTTTATATAATTTTGTGAGCCTTAATGTTTAAAATATTATGGTGCCCTTATTTTATCATGACCCAGACTGGAATATCCAGTGCAGAATTCAGGGTAAGGCGTGGAGGATACCCAATAAAAAGTCCGTTGGAGGGTTTTCAATGTAGTAAACTTTGTTTCCTATTCGACAGTATGACCTATGAGCATATCAGTTTGCTTCGTCCAAGTTATAAATATCTGAATTTATAGTTATACAGAACCACCAAACATAAATTTTTTTTTTTTTCTCTTAGATAACAATTCAAAGAGACGATTTTTACATTCTTACCTTAATCCCACCTTACAACTCATAACTCTGCGTGAATAAGTATACATAATACATTCTATTGATATTACTCTACAAAGTATACAATATTATTACTAACTAGTACATCAGTATACGAACCGCGAAGAATAACCTACTTGTATTGTACAGTTTGACAGTCGGAAAACTACTTTACTATCGGGACGTGTTATATTGTTTATCCTTCATGCAGTGTGTTTTAGGTTTAAGCCCATTAATTAAATGGCAATACTTTACCATACGTTGACTGAACACTACTTAAATAAAATGTTAGTACCTATCTGTGAAACCTATAGGATATTATAACAATAATAGTGGAGATTGGGTCTGATGCCAAAAAAGGCCTAAAAATGGGGCAAGCAGGTGACTTACTGAGAGAAAAAATGAATAACATGTTGACTGTCACATGTGTGAGGTTGTGACCAGTTGAGAAATAAATTAAAGAGTACACTACACACGCGAAGACGGTCGAAATAAATTATATTCACAACTTATTTACAAACTAAAAATATATAATATAAACAAACTATGATAAATAAAATACAATTCAAAATAATATACATATTCACAAATAGCCTAAAACGTTTATTTATTTAAAATTTATTTTAACATAACCAGATATTTTATTTAGGAGTAAGTGTCCTAAATAAAATATCTGGTTGAGGTCGCCATCATGTGGAAAGGTGGCCAAAAGCCTGGCCAAGTTGCCAGGCTGAAAAGCTAAGCTAATTCTCTGTCCGAGATAAAGACCAGCCTTTGTGTCGTGATATGACTCTGTCAAACGCTAAGCCAATTGATATTAAAATTATTTTAATTAAGTGAAATAGTATTTGGGGTATGTATTGCTTATTGAATACGTAAATTGTTACTTCTATGGTCAATTACGTTTTAACCAGAAAGGAAAAGGTTTTAGTATTCAAAAGTACGATAAAAATGTTAACAAATGACTAGTATTTATATATTAAGTCCGCTCAATTTACCATGAATAAAATGTTCCTCGACGTTTTCTGGTTCAGCTGAAACATTTAAATGTCTATTCTTCATGACATCACAAATTGGCTTCACGAGGAATTCTTTCCTTCCATTTCTATAAAAATCAAATTCCAGATCATATAAATGGGAGTTTATATTATGGTATTCTTATAACTTTGTATTAATAAGGACTAGCATAAGAAAAGTAAGAAAAATAAATACAAACAATAATATGATTATTTGTACTACAGATACAAAAATTTATTGTAAGTTGCTATAAGGACTAAATGTCAAAATTGTTAAAAACTGTAACTTGTAAATAAGGAATAATTATTGTAGTATTTATTTATTTACTTTAATTAGCTTTGCCATTTCTACGCCCAGGAATGAATCTTTGAATATATAAAATAAGTGCAACGAATATAAATGCTTAAACTGGCCAATACATACTTAACTTGCCCTTTAATAAGATATCATTATTAGGTTGATTGTTCTATTAAAACTTGTTAATTTAATAACCCATAAAGTAAATGAATAAAATTTTTTTTAAATAAAATTTAAGAGGTCTACATATGTACAAGATATAAGTTGTTTGAAATAAAATAAATGTGGAGCAAGGTAATTCAAGTGACATTCTACCTGCCTATGTTGAGGCTCTGGCGAACTGCCAACATACTACAGTATGAATATAACATATGAAACTTCTGTCCAAACTCATAAGGGAGACCTAGTCAAGTAGTAGACACTACAGTTGAGATGAAGAATTGATAAAGTATATTAATTCAATTAGAAAACAATCATCTTGCATCATCTCTCCGTTTTATTATTAATACGGTATCTGCACAATGTTCATGTCAAGCTACGAGCTTAAGCAAAATTTATCGGCTCATTTACCTTCCTGAGTCAACAAATGGCTACCGAATTTGTTAGTTGACTTAAACCAATCGCAAATTATAATTAAAGCTAATTGTAATCTGTAGAGCTTTCGAAACAAACAAAATCTTTGTTTCTTTAAGGCAATAGAAAATTTGTCAGTAGTGACTTTAAATATATAGAAAAACTGGCCGCGTCTTGGCAAGCGTAGCGTAGGACGCCCTTCGGCCCGATGGACTGACGACTTGCGAAATAAAGCTGGTGTAAGCTGGACGAGGAAAGTTGAGGACAGGAATATCAGGCGCAAAATGTGGAAAGCTATGTATGTATATATATGACAGAGAAATAAAACTCGGAAACATGTGTTCCTTTTTCGTTCAAATAACTATAAATATTACTTAAACTAAAAAAAACTTAAGATAATAGGCAATAACATTGATCTCAGTAACAATACTTTCAAAATTAAATACAAGCTTAATAAATACAAACTAATGATCAAAATCTAAAACGACTGGAATCGTGAACCTGTCACTACTATCGTTCAAAGTAATCTACATGACAAACTACTTACCTTTAATGTTTCCAAAACTAGTTTGCCGCAGATTTATTGATGGGTTGTACATTTTAAACATTAATAACCTTCTACGAGCAATCTTTAAGACTCTACGTATGTATAACATCCTAGTTCGAGCTCCCCTAAAAGGCAAACATGTTATATTCATTACATCAATAGTTTTAGACGTCTAGTTAGGCTATAAATTACAATAGCAGTTTCAAAATTTGAGGTCAGAACAATAAGTCGGTAACAATGGATATGCCCTCTTTCACATTTAACCCCTATCCTCTCTTTGTAGTTACTTAACCGGAATGTGTCGTTTGTTGCTACGAGGCCGAAATGTTCCTCCACTTTGAGTTAGGTACATGTGGTTTACTGATTTTAGTGATGACTATTTTGACTAAAAGTGTGCTTGATATACTTCACAATTTATGAATTCTAAATGTAAAACTATGAAGCATCGCTCAGCCCCATAACAGTATGAAATCAATTTCAAAACTTTAATATACGAAAAAAGATGCCACATGTTCAGTATAATATTTTCCGCTATGATGAGAAAATGGTTAAAAGAATGCGAATTTAGAACAAAAAAGAAGTTATTAGAGCATAATTTTAATACCTTTTAAGTAACAAATAAAAATCCGGTTCTCCTGGTGTTTTAGCTAATATCACCTACATTCGGAAATGTACATACAAATACAAACAATTAAAATTTTGACTGACATAATGTCTTGAATAATCAAAATTGACTAAGCATCATTTACTCCGATCTTTCGAACGGTTTTGTTTACCCAGTGCCCAGTAATGCGTGACCAGCCATCATTTCAGAGGCAATTAGGAAGAGCATTTTGATAGTGACGCAAGGCTGGTCAATGAACCGGTGTTTTGCCTACGCCATCATTAGACTTCAGCCCTTGAATTATGAACGAATCATGGCCAGCAACTGTGGGTGTGGGGGCCATTAGCCAAGCGAGGCATAAGTACGCCTCGGAACTAGTATATATTACAGGTATTTTATTTGTAGCTATGTCATTAAATATAGGCTGGTATAATAATACTAGCCTTTAGATAATAGTGTTATGTGATACGTAGGTAATCAGTGCTTCTGGTATGCTAGGTACATGTTCTTTAGGACGTCCATTTACTTAGATTGAAAGTTACAATTAGGTCGCTGTTGGAAGCTGGATGAGAAAAGCAGAGGGGACCGGGCTATCCGGCGCAAAATGGGGGAGACCTATGTCGAGCAGTGGATTGCGATAGGTGGAAAAGAGAGAAAGTTACAATGTGACTTAGTAGAAAGCTAAAACATGCATAGCTAGATTTTGAATCACAAACTCGGCATCACTGGTCACATAATATAAGCATTATTTTCTATATTGTAAATACATGTAGAGTAACAGTCAGGTTAATTTTAAAACACTAGTTTTTCATCGTATGTTTTCCCGTGATTGCTTTGATTTAATTTTGTATAAAGCAAGGAAAGTCATGAATGTGACAAAAGACAGAACCTACATATTATATGTATTAGAAACAGGTGTTTTAGACGACTGTTTGTATAAAACAAAAATTATATAAGTGCTTTTAAAATACAACCCTGCCGTGTGCATGTGAGTTTAGAATACATTTCGCCACCTCTTTTTATGAGTGCTGTAAGAAGCGGCTTAGGGATAAAATATTCGATAATAGAAAGGGTAGCAGCGCTTTCTCATGATACCTAACTTACCGCACATATATGTATTAACAAAACCCTGCGTTATTGTATTGTATAGACATCGCCGCCGAAATAGAAAAAAAATAGTTAAGTCAGTGATTAAAGATTTTTAATCATTTTCATCATCATTTTTTTTTTTTTTTTATCAAATAATAATAAAATAACAAAATCACTACCAAAATTGCAAATGTTTGCGAAATTAGTTAGGGTCTTAACAAATTCTAGAAACAGATTATAATCTCAAGCTCAAGCCGGCAATCTGGATCGTGGCTACGATTTACTTAGAAACTGATAAAATGTCAGTGTAACGTTATATTACAAAACCTTGCGAACAGAATTAATTTATTAGTAAAATAGTGCTTTAATATAAATTACACTTCTCTAACTCGGTATTAATAACTTGGAGATCTAAAGAGAATTAGTTATAGGAGGAAATATTATTTCAATCTGCTATGATCAGACTCGCTGTCGGTATTAACTAAATTTATTAAATAACTAGATTTATTAAATTATTAACTTTATATCTGTTAATCGAATTATAGGCATACTCGTAGTATATACAATAAATTATATTGTCATAATACCTTAGTACTAATAACAATATATGTTATTAGTTCAGCACAAGCTCTTTAAACTTTGGTAAGTAACTAAATTAAGAACTATATAAGTAATAAAATGATTAAATCAATACCAATGTATCTAGTTACATTGGTATTGATTTAATCATTTTATTTGTAATTGCAATGCGTCCCTCTCCTTTGCAGACGCATTGCAATTACTGAAATATACCGTGACTGAATTACCTATATTTTCATTACATTTTCCGTAGCGTTTAAGTTATTCAGTAAGTAATATTTTTCTTTCTTTAATAACTCACCTCTTTTGTTCACCCGAATAGTACATTTTTACATTTCGATTTCGTATTTATTAAGCACCGTCTACTGTCGGAATTCTCAGACTTACAGTAACGTACAGGAATTCATTAGTTCTTTTCGGATTTAGCTTAGTCTACTGTGAGTTTTTTTCAGATTTATCCAGACTACTGTCAAGTCTTTTCAGACTTAGCCAAGTCTACTGTCGGTCTTTTCAGATATAGCTAAGTCTACTCTTGGTCTTTTCAGATTTATCAAGTCTTTAGTTGGTATTTGAAATATTAGCTTAAGCTTTTAAAACCTTCACCAGTAAATTTATCACTGAGTGATTTCTTGTTATGTTTGGCTCTTAATTATTTCAGTGGTTGGCATAGATAGTACCAGTCGGTTTCTGGACAGCTCATGATTGATGGTGTCAAATGTTCGACATTGAAGCATTACCTCATATTCGTGTGGTCGACCCGTTTATCGGTCATCGGGGGACGTTACGTGCATTCATTATATTATGAACACAGTCGACTGCGTGACTAAATCACTAAAATGTACGTGCGATTGAAAACTGCAGAGCTGATAACATGGCACTACAGGAAAATAACCGCACTTGAATGGGTTTTAAGGTTATTTAAATAATTACAAATAACTTTGATGTAATAACAAGCTTAGCAACAGTGACACCAAATGTGTCGTTACAAAACACATGGTAAAGTCGAAGAAGAACAATATTTTTCTCTAGTATATAGTTTCTCAAGGCTCGAACTTTTGAAATACTACTTGTATTTGTAAACATGAGTCATATTATGAGCATTGTAACTATCAATTTGAAAGAAATTTATGAAACGGAAATGACAAGGAAGTCAATCAAGAAAGTTTAACAATATCGACTCGGCCTAGATAAAGAGTACACAAGTGTATTTCGAGCAAATTCTAAGCCACTGTGCCAACGAGGTCATCAAACTATTCAACAGCTGACATTTTGCAGTCGAACCAATTGCAGCATCCGACGCGCCGTCTGCCGCGCCAATCTGCGCATGCGCACCCAGCGCAATTGACTCGTGGAAATGCATCTATGACCTCACGCGCCTGTAGGAGTTCCCGTAACTGTCTTTATTTAATTCAACGACCAATCTAATATACTTTCTAAGCTCCAACAACCTTCGTGTACAGTTTGCTTGTTTGCCTTCTTGTGAAATAAGATAAGTTTTTTTTTAAATAAGTTAGCTCTCAGGCAATCAACGAGATGGTGTCAACTGTCGCCTATACAACCTTAGCCATTGCAATGTGAAGTTCCTTACTTGTGACGTAAGCTAAGAACCTCTTCAGCTTGAACACAGTAATAAAGGTAATGAATTATAATAATAACTATCTACACAGTGCCATCTTGCCTAAATATATTTACTATGGGTACTGAACAACGGAACCTGCACACACACACAATAGAAACAGCTATATACACGCACACAAATGCTTGTTATTCACAGGGAAACCCATAATCATGGTGTATATGTACGACTTCTCAACTAAAATTAAATGTTGGTAAAAACTCAAAATTGATAAAAAAATCATTTCTTAATTGAGTTCACTTCATTTTGCCTTAAAATTTACTAGTAATCCTATTTAGCACTACCATATTAGAAGACACCCTTACACTCGATCCCTCTAATATTAATCAAAAGCAAGTATTTGTGAAACATATGACATCGACACGCTTTCGAAGCTAATGTATCATAAAAATACATAATTGAAGAAAGTCATTATACGAACTTAGGTCAAATGACAGCCCACGTTCGATCAATATTGACGGTGACCGAAGGGTGTTCACCCATGTCCTTGAGATTGTTTGAATAGTTGTCACAGTAGCTGTCAATTTTAATAGATGACAAAATATATTTTAGTGCGAAGGGACAAAAAAAAATGGTTGCTGGTCGTTTTGACGTATTTAGTTTTTTTCTTTTCTATTATTTTGAATCGAAACACCACGAGGAATGACGTGCGTAATAAGTTCACACATAGATATATTGAACAGTACCATATGTAATGTACAACAGAGTGTATGTATGGAAAAATATCGATTAAAAAAATAATTGTAAAAGACACTTCTGATAATAAATCACAAATTTCTTTCTTTTAATATTCTTTTAATAAAAGACAAATTCTTCTAATATTACTTAAAATACAAATACTTCTATAACACTTTAAGATATAATGAAATAATAAATATATAATGTCAAATCAATTAATTATCGAAACAATTACTGCTCATGATTTCGAGTACCTAGATTCATTTTTCGTTGCTCATTTGTCATCACTATCATCGTCGTCATCATAAGATTCATACAGAATATACTTAGGCAACCCTAAAAACTTCAACCTCCGTCTGCCGAAGGCTATTTTAAATTCAAATTCAAAATTCATTTAATCAGATTAGGCTAACAAAAAGCACTTATGAACTTAAAAAATAATACAAAAATACAATAAAAAAATACATTTAAAATACCAAAGTAAAATTCCAAATTTAAACATAATTTGCATTTATCGGTTGCATTCAACCTTCCGTAGGTCTATCTAGCACCCATTTAGCGGGTGGACGTCACAATCCTAAACTGTGTGGAAAACTCTGAAAGTGGAAAACTATGACTAATACATCGAATAAAATAAATAATAGCTATACATCACCCTATACGGGTAGGCTCGTGGCCCTCGGTGGGGACGTTTAATGAGCTGATGATGATGGTACATCGGGTTCAATCCTAAAATATCCAACCACTTTTCGGATCCAGAACTTATCGCAAACGTACTCGCCGCGACAATGTTGTCAAAAATAAAACACACATGCGTAAATTATTATAACAGGAAAGTTTTATTCACAAATGAAAATGTTTACACCGAGACATAAAGCAGTAATTCCTCTTACCATACAAGCATATGCTCTACAATCCAATTAACAATGTTCAGTGGTTTCACTTACCACCATGTAAAGAGTGTACTCGTTTCCCTCTTTTACTTAATAATATCTTCAAAATAATTAACAAAGGTCTCCACAAAATAGAGAAGTAAACGTACACGACGTTGAAACCAGTATTATGAGCAAATGTATCAACAACAATACTCTGTAACCAACAGAGAATTTCAAAACTCATTTAGCACATTCCGACGCACTGCCTTATAATATTGTGAGCCAGTACACCTACTGTAATTAGCTGGCATTGTGTAATGCTGTCGCAAAAACTACCAACCCTGGTTTTAGTTCCGCCTGTAAATTAGACCTTTGTTTTGACGTAAGCACTCGAAATTAATATAAGCTTATTCATGCATATGTTAATGTTAAGAATTTGATAAATTTGACGCATGTTGTATCATCGTAATAACTGCCAGTTGTACAAAGACCTCCCCTAATGACTTCGATGCGGACCGATTCTATGAGTCAACATAATATCCACCACCCACCTAAAAAGTCAATGGTCAAACTGGTTACTGGTCAGCTTTTTAAGATTTGCTAAAGCTATTGTCTTCATCAGATTTTTACTATAGTCAATAAAAGGGATATAAAGGATACAGGCCTTTAGAGCTAGGAAAAGTTCGTGTTTCAATCTGGTGACTTGGACAGGTTTGGTTATAAATTATTTATATAGGTTAGAAGATGGAATGTAATGATTTATAAATAAGTAATGCCCTGTACCTAACAGGGCATTACTTATTTTTTACATAAATTAAGTTAGTTAATTAGTCGTCCAACCCGCACTTGGCGCGCGTGGACGACAAAGGCCTAATCACCCTATACGGATAGGCTCGTACCCCTCGGTGGAGACGTTTAATAAGCTGATTATTATGATGAAATAAATAAAGATACGCTAGTTTCTATAAATGGCCTTCGTTGAAGATAAGTTTAAAACTTCCTGTGTGCAAAAGTTATCATTTTACTTTTTTGTTCGACTTTTGAGATTCAGACTAAATGTGTAGGTGCAGTAATGTATCGACATATAACGTGTGTAGGTAATTTAGATCGGTAAAAGATTTTTAGACATTATGTGTCATTATTTTTGTATCATGTATTCGTTAATAGGTACACTGTTCGTTAATTGGCAGATCTGATCAAAGAATAGATGGCCAAGTTGGTAACCGACGTAAATGTTTCACTAAGCGCTGAGTCAGTTAAGCAAAAAAACAAATGGCGGTCAACGCTCTCACCTTGAGACGTAACCACGGCCAGTTCGATTCTCCGAAACAAATCTAGAACCGATCACGTATTGCTGCAGGTCAGTAATTGCATACTTATCAATGATGGAAATTCATAGACTAGAATCTTTTGTAAACCTAACATCAAGCGAAAAACATAAATTGTTTTCTGCACAAGTATTTAGTTGAAATCTTCTTGCAAATCTATTAACTTCTTGTCAAATTGAAATATGGTTTATTAAGCAATACATATCATTATGTGTAAAGTTAACTCTACTTACGAGTAGGTAATAATGAGGTCAAAAAAGTTAAACTTTGTGAACTTTGTTAGGTAGTATTCCTACTAATAATGCTATTTCAAGAATTTATGCATAAAAATATATCTATTTTTATTCAAATTTTATAAAACATTAAAAGAGTAGTGTCTTAGTTCTTCATTGACAATAGTAACATGATATTATTTCCTTTGGTATCATGAGGCTATTTCAATATATCCTTTCCTATCTTATTAACATTTTCAATCACAATTTATCTATTATTTTTAATTTCACAAACATATTTAACAAAACACTCAAACATGTGTGTTGTTGACAGGTGTAAATAATGCTGATTTAAATAATAAATCTAATTAGACCTTTGATGGGAAATTGACGGTTTCAAATCCAAAATAAACCCTTATACGTACCGAACGCTTGCAGCAATAATAGAAGTACTTATTATGCTCACTATCCCGTCGTACAAGTTTTACTACTGTTCCTTCTATTAATAGTAACTTTTTGCAATCCTATAACTGGCTGCCTGTACGCCGTTATTGCAAAATGCACTCATTTGCAATATTTAAAAAGACCATTTTTCTTTGCAAATTTTGTGGCACATTAAGAACACACAGTGGCCCAGTCGCAACGGCGGGAATTAGCTTTGTAGACAGCTTGCACTTTCGATATGAGTCGGAATATTACAAGTAATCACTATTAAGGAACTGAATAACGTTTATGATGCTAATAAAATCCCTTAACGATATAAACATCGCTTTTCCACAGAATTCTTGATAATTCGATTGCATTCCAGAAACCCTTATTCAATTTATTTCTAAATTATCAACGTACTTACACCACGTTTGTTCACTTATTTACCTAATTATGTTAATAAGTAAAAGTAACATTTAAGCCGGTCAAGTTGGCAGCCTAAAGAACAGGGCTTAAAATTGTTTTCCCTAAGTGTCAAATTCGATAATTTGAAATGGCATTGTATTTCTAAATATAAATAGTGGTCATGAAGCTAACCATATACATAGGTATAATTTAAGGAATAGGAACCAAGGTTTTGCCTTGATTGATGATTGATGTTTCTATTTATCAATTCTGATAGGGCACACTTTCATAAGTCTTAAGGTTATTATTAATGATTCTTAAATTTGAAAACTATTGAACCAAATTGAAACAGGGGATTAGGTGGCGTAGCGGCTCGTGCATTTGATTGTCGGCCGCACAAGTCAACTATAACAATTGTTGTTTTCTGATGGGTGACGGAAAAATAAAATTTCGAGTTCCTCCGTGCTTCGGAGGGCGTTTTTGCTCAAAAAATAAATAACAGTATTTTTTCAAATATCATTAAAATTATGCGTAAAATCATGTCATTTCATTAGTTAACTATGATCACCACAGAATAAATAATAAATTATTAGTTCTATGATAATTACACTTCTAAACAACTTAAAAAAATAATTACATTGTATCTGGCGAATTGATTTGTGTATCTTTATAACTTTTTCATTGTATTTGTATTTAGTCTTTTATTTTTGACATTGTTATTTTATTTTCACCAAACGACATTTAATCTACGAAATTTGACATCATTTAACCCTATTAACAATATTTATGTTGACATCTTATTTATTCCGTTGATTATTGTATGTTTAATGCCATAACTACTCTTATAAGCACTTTGGATCATATCTGTTAGTTTGTAAGATGTTTTAAAATAAACAAATAAATAACATAACAGCTACAAAAGCAATTTTTACTATACACGTCGTAAAGGCGAATAATTTGTATATATGGGGTTCTATATAAGATCTGTATGTAGGGTTAAGCTGGTCCCAGCTACAACCTTAGGGTAGTAGTCGTTGGCCAATCCGCACTGGGTCCGCGTAGAGAGTTATGTCCCAAAACTCCCCATAGCAATAATGGGAAGGCTTAACCGTTTAGTGGAAGTAGGCTAATGGCTGATAAATGTTACAATACAATAAAATATTTCACACAAACGGCAAATTATAACCAACATAGCAAATATCCCTGAACTAAATCGGATAGTGCTTTCTGATAGTTGATTAGAAAAGGGTTATTTATTCACAACAGATGTAGTAAACTTTTCGGCTGCCATGTTTCCGGTGTATTGTGGCTAATGGCTTAAAATTGGTTCCCACATTAAGTTATTCGAACCCATTTGACGCACGAATTTGGTCAGTAAATTCTAGGAAATTAATATCCAATTCGGTTGCAAAATTCCAATTGCGTGTTTAATGTTTGATGGGTTTATTGTTCCATCAATGATCACTATAATATAAATTTTATAAATTAGATCAGTAGCCATTAGGAAGCACGTTCCTGGAACATAATTTATTTTATGTGTACATGCATTTGCATATTCTTATTTTATTATATTTATTAGGACAACCAACAAGATAAACACTGGTACAAGCAATAAGAATAAATATAAACTCACACATATGGGTGAGCTTATTCCATCTTCTGTCCTAATTGAAGTCCAGAGTTTTCATGTATTTTTTTTTATTTTATAGGCAGGCAAATCAGAAAAGGTTTAACTAGTAATACGGGGTCCTATGTCCACTCGAAACTCTGAAGGACAAACTAGGGCATTACCAGCCTTAAAAAGGAGTGGGATATAGACAAACTGGGAGGGGAAAGTCAATTTTATGCCTCCGGTAACAATACAATTGTCATGCCGAAGCATCACCTCCCTTGAATTACATAAAAATAAGGTGCAATGGTTACATAAAAATGGTGTAGATTGTTGTCCTCCTACCAGGAGGGCTGAGGTTCAAATCCCGCCACGTACCAATGTGTTTTCAAATTTTCGAAATTATATGTACGTTATCCGACGCTCTTACGGTAAAAGAAAACATCGTGAGAAAACCTTCATGCACGCCTGCGAAGAGATTCAAAGGTGTGTATGAAGTCGTCCAATCCGTACTGGGCCCGCGTGGACGACTAAGGCCTAATCACCCCATACGGGTGGGGTCGTGCCCCTCGCTGGGACATTTAATGAGCTAATGATGAAAGTGCAAAATTATGAAATAAAAGCAAAACCTTTTTTGTATTGCATCTGATTGCAATGTATATTGCACTAATTGCATTATACAGGACATATTTCAATGAGATATCGAATTCTCCATGCCATCAAATGACACATTGGCAATGGCAAAACATTTTACTGCAAAACAGACTTGATTAAACTGAAACACCGTAAACAAATACAAACTGTGAGGTAATCCGCTTCACCTCGGTATATATAATTTGCGTGTCGTCTATTGTTGAGATAAGTACCACATATATTTTAACAGCAACCATGCATAAATTGTTAATCATATGCTATTGTTATTACTGAGCCACACTAAAGGTTCAGGTTAAGGCATGTCCTCTCATTAATTACGAGTATATCGTTGGCAGCGTAGTATCATAAATTAGAAATAAATTAGTTTTACTACTGCCGAGCCACAATATGTACGTTAACATCAATAATATACAAGGTAAAATGCCCTTAACATAATGTCTTTCTTGTAAATTTGTTGGAGTATGGATGCACTTAGGGGTTGAACGTTCAGCAGAGAACAAATACCAGCGATATTTCATAAAATCTGCAAGTACCATCTATTTCCAACAAAAATATGGCAAAACTCTCACCGAAGACCCTAAGAACAGTAGTAAACTTTCACAAAAAGTGAAGTAACAGATAGGACAACGAACTTAGAAGGGCTAACCACTGTATGCTGATAGAATCATTTTTTGAAAGAAAGAAAAAATATTTATTGACAGGCACGAATACTACACTTATCATTACACACCTACTTACCTACCACACTACATTCAACAATACAATTTAAAATTTTTGCTTTATTACAATGTAATATATAAATAAAATTGGAGTGTCTGTTGGTAATATTGAAATAACAATGTTTTTCTTCATTCATATGATTATATATGCGGTGCATATGCCAAAAAAAAATTTAAAATTTTGTTTGTTCCGGGTAATCTCTAAAACGACTGGATGGACGAGACTTTTTTTTGGCGGGTAGCTGATGTAAAAAGGAAAAAGACTTTCAGACAATTCTTTTTTTTTTAAATAAGGCAATGTTTACCGCGCGGCGGCCCCTCGTTTAGGTTATGTTTTACTGATAAAGAATATAATCCTATAACGCGATAAGACCACAGGTAACAGCTAGTAGTAAATAAATTGCTATCCATATTTTTTACATTTAACCTGAGTCCTAATTTTAATAATTAGGTATTAACATACCCTGTCATCGATTTATAGTTCTACGTACAGATGTTACATGTTCTATTACTTTAGTTTCCACCTTAGCTTTAACCATTTAAATTAAAAATCGATGAAATGAAATGAAAATTAAATAAAAATAAAATGAAATGAAAAGTGTTTATTCAGTTGTCAAATGAAACTACCACTGGTTCGGACGGCAGTTTTCTACTGAGAAGAATCCAAGCAAGAAACTCAGACAATTTAAGTCATGAAAATAAAAACATATTCAATCAATCTAAGTCAATAAAGAAAACTTATGAATGACAAATATATATCACTGAACTGTTTTCCTATCATAATATGACTCCTATTTCACAAGTATTTAATAAATTTAAAATTTGCCAAAATGGTATGTCACATAATTTGAATCAGCTGTGCCAATGATCTCCTAATCATCACAAGCACCTTGACCTAAATCGTAGTAAATAAAACCAATGTTACTAATGTATTTTTGTACAAAGCTAATTCTTGTCGATGGTTACTTCAATCTCACGGTTGGCATCACGCCATACCATTTAAGAGTTCATCTTATTAGAAGATCAAAATTTTAGCATTTTAAATTATGGTATTCTTGGCTCTCACACCAAAGGTTCGATGCCTGGACAATTGGTTGTATTATATCCATATCTATTTTAGTTTGATTTCGATGTATTATATGTATGTATTACAAAAAAGGATATAAGTATGTTTAGGAGTAATTTAGCACCCATTGCAAAAACAATCTCTTTGCTTGAATTGGGGCTAGATGGCGCTCTGTTAATGATGTAGTATACTATACTATTTGATCTAAAAGAGTACTCTGTTATTTGTCATCATTGCAGTCTATATGTAGGTCAACTACTCAAATATGACCTCCACGCGTATCGATCCCTAGCAATTAACATCCATCGTTTACCCGCCATCTTAACCAAGTCATCAGCCCTTAAGGTTAGGGGCCAGCCCACGGTTTTCGTACTGAAAATAATGATGACAAAATAATATACTTTCAAGACCACGTAATTACTGTTCAGAGCAAGCAGTGGCCTAGAGCTTATCTTTTAATGTCACGGCAATCAGTTTTAGCAATAATAAGTAACGATGATTGTTAGGCAATTACTAAAGAACATAAAATAATTCCTAACGACGATGTGGAACTATATGTAGTTCATATAACATTTTGTTTAATGGATATTAGCTATTACAATAAAACATTGGACACTATCATTCAATTTTTCAAATGAATTTAGATGATTTATTAATTCTACTTTGGTAGTGAATAATTTATAGCTAGAGTCCGGCATGTCCAGCTTTCAAGCAAGTCCAGCTAGTGCCTGTTACTCAGTGTCAAATTACTTATATATTTTCATTATAATTTTCACTACCTAGACTCTGTAACACGAGTTTAACAAACTGGCTTGGTAGCTTCCTTACAATATTCAAACAAAAAACACTATTTTTTGAAACCACTCAACTGTAGTGAATGAAAAAGATGTGCGTTCCATATTTAAATCGCGGCAGTTATAATGGGGCGTTAGAGTCGCGTATCCATCTGCGCAAGCGCAAGTAGGATTTCCTTTTTAGACCATACCCGTCCATCATTGGGTCAGTGTGCGAGCGTTCCCGATTGGAGAGATGCGATAGCTTCCTGTGCTAGGCCGTTTGATGAATTACGTTTTGCTTTCTAAGCCGACTTGGATCAGGTTATGGAAAGTGACCATGCGGGTGTATACACTAGGCGGGGCAACTGTAGAGACCCGTTTATGGGCATTACTCTCTGATTAGTATGGTGGTCTAACACACAGTATGGAGTTGAGGAATTTCTTCTGGCAATCGTGGGAACCATATCGTCTTTGCTCGGAATAAAGCTAAAGCATGACTCGTGGCAATAGATGGCGAGATCTTACTTAGGAAAAAGGTTTTGTAAGCGATTTATATAACGATATTAATATTAAAATGTGCCTGGGTATTCCCTGGCTACTCGTACATTAAATTTGGAAATACACGAGTTTTGATGGATTTTAATGATTATATTCATCGGTCTTACTACTAGATACTGATTGCGATAGTTGGAGAACATGTCATCGGTCGTCAATCGAACGGGCTCGCCGCTACGCCTTCGAGCTCATAATCGCTCTACATCAAACAGTAACGTATGTATGAAAAGAAATCCACAGAGAGCAGACCGAAAGACACTTTGTACAATCTTCTCATTACATAATAATGAGCAATTCGAAGTGCAGGTTAAGCTGACGACAGTCTCAGCTGCCATA